>ML812608.1:0-37062 GCA_009831015.1 Picea engelmannii
ACCACACATCCTCCAAACTTCACAAAAATAAAAATCTCACCATTTACTTTTAAACAATAAACCACATAGGGATACCAATGCTTTGTCCCAACCAATCAAATGTCACTTCTTTTATTTTCTTATTTCTTGCATGCATTCATTTTGTCCCCTTCATTCAATTCATTCTACCATGCTCGAAAATAAATCTGTTGATCGACCCATATGCATATACATGCAAATTTTAAAAACCGTCCATACGCAAGAGAATCCAGAGCCTAGAGTTGAAAGGTGTGAGGGATTTCTAGATCCACTATATATATCACTCAGGTGGATCAATTAGCATGGAAACAAGTGAAGTTTTGTGGAGATTGTAGATTCTAATATGAGCATATCATTTCTTCTTACAAATTATTGTTTCATCTTGCCAACAGAGCTATCAATCTTTCCATGCATGATCAAGATTATTTTTGGCATGAAATGAGAGAGAAGATATAAAAAACAAATGTACATAGATATTGAAAGAGAACAAATAATATAGCATAGATATATCATATATATATATATATATATATATAAAGAGACACATATATACAGTAGTACACAATTTCTATTAATGAACAAAATGTACAAAATTGTAGAAATACAAAGTGAAAGACTCACTAGAATGGTGGCAACTTATCTCTGAGAAAATATGTGACGGATACTCACATTATCAATAAGATGGATTAAAATGATCCTCTAAAGGCATTTTTTACATAAATAAAATCAAAAACCCTAACCTTGTGTTGTTCCTAAGTTTGTACTTAAGGCTCAAAGCACAATGCCAGGCATCAGGAAATAAGGAAAGTTCAAAAGTTTGTTTTTTCTATCTCAGTTATGTGAGAAAAATTCCTTAAATTGAATTAATAGTATAACAGATCAGAGGTTGTTTTTCGTGTTTGATTTAAATTTGATAATATTGGATGTAATGAAAGATAAACTTGAGTTGTTAGACAAAGAAAGGCATCAAATACATAAGAATCTTACTTTCTTACAGAAGAACAAAATAGATAATGTAGCCTTGAATGAGGCATAAAATGTAGCAATCTAATTAATTCACAGGTCTTGTATCTACTAATAGTAAATATAGAGGAAAATTTGTTTGTTCTTAGATAACTAAATGAAATATAACCATAGTAGATGTTGTACTAAATTGCGATCAGGCATTCATCAAGGAAATATATGAAAAGATGCTAGAATATGGAAAGACTGAAGAACACATAACTCAAATGAACGAAATGTGGAATCTTTGGTCTACACTTGTATTAATTCTCAATGAGGAGATTTTTCTCGATTACAACCAGCAAGAAGCAACCCTTGTTTATTCTTTCGAATATGCATTTATACAAAAGTTCTCAACCTCAAACAGTTGGAATTTCCCTATCTTTAGAATAATTAAAATTACAAAATATGGAAGTTGAATGCTTCACTTGTATTCTTCTTGATCTTCTCATAATGTTGGCATGGGCATTTTCCTTTTCTGTATTCTAGCTCCGAAATAGATAATGTACATAGATTGTATCATTGGTTTCAAGAGGTACTACCTTTTCCCTGCTCAATACATTTGATGCATCTACCCACAAATTGAGATACCAACCTGGAAGATTCTGTGAATTTATTAGCCTCGAAAATGTATAATTTCTTTTCTAGCTGAGGAAATATCTCTTCTATTAATCTATCCTCTGAAATAATAGACTACAATTGTAGATTAGGCTTCACTAACCATATATCTATTTGAGCAATATCGATCTGTTTTATCTGTGATATTTCAACTTGGGTTTCTTCCATATTTGTCTTAATGTCAAGATGATGTTTGGCTATATCAATATGACTTAGTATTCCAGAAATATATTCTTTATCAAGGCCTAATAATTCTTTGTTAACTGAACAAAACACTTCTTCAAAAGATTCTTTCACTTGCTTAGCCATTTTCTTACCTTCAACTATGTTTGACTCCCAAGTCTTTAGTATAATATCACCTCTGGTTTGCTCTGAAATGGACAATCCAGAAGCCATAACTCTTCCTTATTTTCTTGATGATATAACCACTTCTTGTAAGGTAGTATAGGCAACTGTTGGCATAGGGGTAGACCTAGGGTTCAATGCTACAACAACACACCAACAAAACCCTAAATACCGGCCCTTTCGACAACATCTGTGAAGCGGATGAAGTCTCACCTGAGGTAGAGGAAGGGGTGGTTGCAAGAGTCAGGTGTCTGCAACCTTAGTTGGGACACAGATCTGTGATTATGATACTTAATAGAGCACCTAGCATCGTTCGTTCCTCAATATGAAATCAATATCTACTTCACTGATAAAATAGAGCTTCACATCATTCACATTGATCTAATGTATTTAAGCACTTATCATAGCTAAATAGATCAGATATAGTAGAACAAGCACTAAACATATTCATACAGATCACATTTAACATTCTCACATATCATTAGCACTAAGCATAAGTAGATTTATCTAATCATCTCAAAGCACTTAGCAAATAACATATAAATGCATCAGAACATCACACAGAGTAGAGTAACACAGTATTTATGTGGTTCACCCCCACCTTGGGGCTATGTCCACCAAATCTTCTTCTTTATTAGCTTCTCAATAGGTTACATGCATAGAGCCTCTGAACCCTTCTCTGCATAAGAAATAAGATCTGTGCATCTCGATAGATCCTTCTTCCTTGTGTTACAACACAAAGCCTTCCACCGTCCATTACAACCACTTGCACTTAGCTCTGCAAGTCTCTTACAGTCATGCACAAAGAACTTACAGACTCTACTTGCACTTAGCATACATTTACATCTGACTAGCGGCCTAACATCACACAGATGCTCCTCCTTACATTGCCTAGACATCTATTTATATATTACAAAATAGGCCTAAACATGGGTAAACCCATGGGATGACATCCCAATCCTGTTACATAATCCCAAAAACCCAAAAACAACCCAAAAAGGGGTCGATATCCTGTGATCTTTGCTTCGTCTTGCGCTCCTCCTTCGACAGGTTGTCAAAGTCCAAAATAGGTCAACATGACCAAGAATCTCCCAAAACTTGGTCAAGGGCCAACATCAACGATACCCTCTCTCTCTCTCTTAATACAATATTACTTAATGCTTGATCCATCACCTGAGAATGATTTTGGACGATTTTTACTTTAGAGAGCAAGCTTTGTTTTGCTTCTTCTAGTTTCTTTTGCACTTCTAGTGCATGAGTTTGGAACACTTTTATATATACAAACATGCTTTCAGTAGAGATTAATTTGGCTTGTAGTTGTTGTAACAACTCCTCTTGCTGGATGACCTGTCCTTGGCTTGCTTGGGCAGTCGTGTGTATCTCCTCAAGGCTGGATTTTAGCTGTTGGATTTCTTGTCTGTCATTGGCTCTCATCTTCTTGAAGCCCTTGTTGACCTCACTTCTAACGTCCTCTTCTACATTCTTTATTTGGTTTTGTAATTGGTTTATTAGCAGGTCTTTTTGCTTCAGCCATTCTTTTAAGGTTCCAACTGAAAACTGGTTGGATGTTGCATAAGCCCCCAATGAAACTGCTACTTCTTCTGCGAATTCCACCTTTTCTAAGGCTTCTCCATCAATTAGTACTCTATATATCTTGACCACTGTACATGCCCTTTGGTGTGTTTCTCTCTTCACCAGAACTTTCATTTTCTTGCTGAAAAAGAAATTGGTAGGAGGTATCTCTTCTATAGGAATTGGTGTTAGATCGTCTATAAATACAACCTCTGCACTGGGGTTCCCTCTGGTGAACTGTAAAGGCATGATAAACTAAATGGGGTTGCCAATTTCTGTGGATGACTTCTTTCCGGTCATATCTGTAGTTGACTTATCTGGTGTATACAATGGCCTATCTTCTCCTTTCTTTGTTAATGTATCTACTTGATATTTGGCCCGATTACCTGATACATCTGTCTCTAGGGTATCTTCTTTCTAGTTTGAGATCTCAGTTTTCTCTAAGTTTTCTTGGGTTTCTTGTTTTTCTGGGTTAACGACTGCTGAAATTTTGGTCTTTGTTTGCTGTGTATCTTGAGACATAGAGACTCCCCCTTGTAACACTTTAGGGAGGATACTTCTTTGATGCCTCTGAAAGTCGTACAATTCAATCACTCTTTCAGGTGACAGAGCTTGAACTCGGCCTAAGACCTCCGAATAAGATCTCGCTACTCAGAAAATATCGTCTTGAGGAGAATCCTCGTGTTCATACCTTTTTAGACCGCAACTGGCCATGTGATTACCCACAACTTTTTGCATTTCATGCCTCTTGAATTCAATGTTTACCATCTTTATTTCTTCTAAGGCCGTGGCCTCCAGTCTGGAGTGGCCGAAATCTAATAAATATAATGCACCAATGTGTAAGGGAAAATATGGCCATACCTTTTTCTCTACTCCTTTGAGTTCTTTTCTAATCCCACCGAGTATAGTTTTTCATGAAACCTCATGGCACACTAGCATATCTAGTAAAAATTGTGGTAGAGCATATGGAGGAATTGAACAACCAAAAATCTTGATATAAGAGAAGTGTTCCTCGAGGTACCAGTATGCCACGCTGCCCAGGTTAGCCATAATTTTATCTGAGATTCTAGGAGTTGGGTGACCAAATATAGCATTTTGAACTGGCACCACTACCCAGTTACAGATTTCATAGAAGAAATATTTTTCCTTGTCTTCCGAGAGCTTCGAATGATAGATGTGAATTGGTTATGTGCTATTTGGAGTCCATATCAAGCCCATCAACAGGAAAGGCACCATGAAACAGATTGCATCCATAATATAAGATGACATGAAGAATGAATCTGATTTCCCTTTGTTTTTGTGTGCCCATTGTTCAATAATTTAACTAGCCAGATTGTCCGATGATATTTTGGCCCAGTTGAAAGAATACCCTTCTACTACTATGTGTATAATGGGTACCCATGACAGAAAGAAATGGGTTGTGTTCTCTTTCCCATAAAGCCTTCACATCATCATGGATATATACATGAACTATGGTTCTAATGATGAAATTGAGTATGTTTCGTGAGAATCAGCTCTGAACTTTTCGAGGCATGAATACCAGTCTTTGATCAAGCCAGAAAGGTTTTTTCCAAATTGATCACACTCCTTATTGTTGAAATATTCTAAGAAACTGGCATTGTAAGTGAAGTTTTGTTTTGGGGACAACTTATACATCACCTATATGTTCTCTAGCCAAAATGATCCAACAGCTACCTTCTGAGAATTGAATATAGTTCTAGTTGGGATATCTACATGATCCAGTGACCATCCAATCATATCATTGCAGGGTAAAATATGCGGCATTGTTGCTACCTTATGCATATCTGACTGAGAAATAATGTTATATTTGGTAGACAAGTCTTCCTTTTCATTGTTTCTTGAATCATCCGGACAGTTTACCAGCTCATATTGCAGGGTGTTGAATACATGCATCTAGGTTTTAACTATATCTATGCTTTTGGGTGAGGTGTCAGAGATAACCTCTGTGTTCTAGATTTAACTTTCACCAGTCGCTTTATGCATTTTCCATGGAGCCATGGTGTTGAGTCTCAGAGTTCTATTTCCTGTTACAGAGAACGAGAATGCAAAAAATTGATTATTTCGCTAAGCCATCTCTGTGAAAACGAGAATGTAATTCATAAAATGAAAAATCTTCTTTTCCACAAGCGTATCAATCCACGTAAATCTTCATTGAAAAATGTGTTTAATTCGTTCAGTCAAAATATTTGGGCGACAAAGAAGGATCTTATTTGAAATCATTTCCCTAAATCAGCTATTAATGTCATTAATGGTTGATTTTCGTGATCTAGGAAAAGCATAGAGAACATTTGAATCTACCTACATTTCAAATCAACACAAACTTTACAGGATATAAGATTGCTTATGATGTTAATAAATCAAGTTTATCCTGTTAATTTATCATGTTTAACCTTAATCCATTTTATGGTTTGGAGTCTCGGGCAATCTTATTTCAGTTCAAGCTATGATCCATGAATCGCAAAATTGTGATTTGATCAATTAATATTAATCAAGTTTAACCTTTTAATTAATTGTGATTAATTAAGGGTTTCGCAACTTTGGGTATCGGGATTTCGAGTTGTCGTTCAAGACAGGATTCTCGAAACGTGAAATCACGATTTGATCAATTAATATTAATCAAGTTTAAACTTTTAATTAATTCTGATTAATTAAGGGTTTCACGACTTCGGGTATCAGGATTTCAGTTTGTCGTTCAAGACAAGATTCCCAAAACGTGAAGTTGCAACGAGATTTAATTATCGCTAATCACTATTAATTGTTTAATTAACCCATATTAATTAAGGGTTTCGTGACTTAGGGTATCTAGATTTCAAGTTGTCATTCAAGATAGGATTCCTGAAACGCAAAGTTGCGATAAGATTTAATTATCGTTAATCATTATTAATCATTTAGTTAACCTAGTTTAAATTAAGTTAGTTTCACAATTTTGTATATCAGGACTTTGGAGTTCTTTACATCTCTGACTACTAGTATTGTGAAATCCCGAAACCCGACACTTTAAAGGCTGTCTTTAGTGATTTAACCTTTCAACAAGTGGGTGGCTCCATAACTTTTAAGAACTTAGGATCGTTGCATTAAATGGAAAACCTCATCAATGGTGATATCCAAGTGCACGTTTGTTTTTATTTAAACATGAATTAAACTTATTTAAGTCTAAAGTTTAGAAAAAAATATATGTTTCAACATAGGCTCCATCTAGGGATCTCGTCTCCCTGTGGGATGAGAAGAACAATAGACCAAGTCCCTTTATTGGGTAAATGGGGTCATTATTTCATTTTTGTGAAACACATTTTGAAATGGGGCAGACAAAAGGACTTAAGATTTCCTCCTTATCTCTGAAAACTTTCAAAACTTAATCATTCAGTGATCTTGAGTTTAGGCTTATCAATGGCTTCCTTTTCTTAAAACTGACTTCAGATTTGCTTAATATAATCAAAACAATCTTAATCGTTCCAGCGGGCTCTGTTTGATTTTGTCCACATCAAGGTAAAGTAATTTCAGTGTTTTTAGTCAGGGAGTCTCTTGTTAGATTAGAATGTAAATCTAGTCGAAAAGAGAACTAGTTACCAAAGTACATTATAATTCATGTATAACAACCTTGTAGATATCATAGACATTGCTTCACTTCCAGCAAGCCTGTTCAATACCCCGGTGAAGTTATCAAATTTCCCACATTGAATTTCCTTTCACCACTTCAATTAGTAATTTTGCATTTAAATGCTGAGATGAGGGAAATCATTTAATGAATTTCCTTTCATCATCTCTTTTTGGAATAGATTGGGGCAATCATTTTATGAATTTCCTTTCACCATTTGTCTTATATTTTTAAAACATGAAGCGGGGGCAATCAATTTCTATAAAATATACTAGGGATGATATCTTCTTATAATTTAGCAATAGAGGTCTGTCAACTCACTTTGCTTACTCTAGACTAATCCTCATTTAACTTGCAAAACATCTTTGCTTACCAGGAAGTTCTCATGGGGAGTTTCGATTTTCTAGGGACTTTCCTTGAGCGAAACTAATCAGTATAAACTTGTTAGAAGGGATAGGAGAGTCAGGATTAGCCTATAAATACATTTTGTTCTGTTAAAGTCAAATGAATCATAAGAATTTTTTACCTATCCTCATTTTTATGATTTGTTTATTAGTTTTCATAGCTAAGGTGAGACCCATTTTCCTCTATGAAGACCATGGGATGATATCAAGAATCACATGAAAATACAATTTTGAAAATGAGTGGGGGAACATAAAGAGGATTCAAATGTTTTGTTGTGAGTACGGTCACTCTTATGCAAACTTTATACTCAATTCTTGAAACTTTTTCTTTTAGGTCTTCTTATTGCTCATTTTTTTTTATTACAAGTTTTATTTTAATTTGTTATTTTATCTAGAGAAAACTCCTGAAAATTAAAATGTATTTTTCACTTCTCTGGTTATAGATTAGGTGACGATATTTGTACATATGATACCTCTGTCCTACTCAGTGATACTTATTTGAAAATTTAAACAAGTCAGAAGCTCATACCTTAGATTTACTCTTATATTTTCAACCAAGTAAACTATTTATTTGTCACCTGTTTCGAGAGAAATTCAATATTTTGATATGTGAAGGTTGGTCCTTGCAGTCTCTTGTCTCTTGGCTATCGGCAAGTATCCTTCATGACAATAATATGAAGAGTTTCAGGAACTTAAGTAAACCACAAATCTATGTGTTACTTATTTTTATATTTTTTGTTTTTATGAAATCAACTAACCTTGTTTTATTTATAGTGAAAGTAAAAACTTACCAAAAAACTGAAAAATTGTGAATCAAAATGAAGAAAACAAACCGATATGTATAGTGAGAGTTTTGAAACCAATCATTGCATAAAATTCTTAAGGCAACGCCCGTTGATAGGGGCGTTAAGGATTTTACCATCCATACTTTCTAACAAAAATGAATTCTTCCCTTCATAAGTTGTGATTTTGAAAGGCCCCCACCAGATATGGTCGAATTTGTCGTGCTTTCTTGAATCTTCCTTCCTAGCATCCCATTTTAAAACCAAGTCACCAGGGAGGAATTCCCTGTCTTTAGATTTTTGGTCAAATAGGGTTTTCATGTTATCCTGATACTTCTGAAGTTTTTCATCTACTTCAGCCCTATTCTGTTGGAATTCAATCAATTGATTTATTCTTATGGTGACATGATTAGGCTCTTCCTTTTCATCTTGCCAAAGTTTCATTACTAGAAGAGACAGGTTAATAGGTAGTACCACGTTGGTCCCATATACAATTTGAAAAGGTGACATCTCGATTGATTTTTTAGTGCCTATCTGATTTGCCCACAAAACATATTTCAAATGCACATGCCATGCTTTCTTATTTTCGTTCAAAACTTTCTTAATTACAGTGATCAAGCTCTTATTTGATGATTCAACTAGTCCATTTCCTTGAGGATAGTACGCTATAGAATGGCCTAGTACAATATTGTACTTTTTACAAAAACTAACCATTTCCATAGATTTAAACGCCTGGGCATTATTTGTAACTATCTTCCGAGGACAACCAAATCTAGATAAAATGTTTTCCTCCAAAAAATTTATCACCACCGAATCCATAACATTTCTGTTCGGAATGGATTCTACCCATTTGGTGAAATAATCTGTAGTAGTTAAGATCCATTTGTGTTGTGCGCTAGAGTGTGGATTAATTTCACCGATAAAATCCAACACCCATTGTTGAAACGGGGCTTCTGTTTTAATTGGGACTAGAGGTAATGCGTGAAGCTTTTGTTTGCCTGAAAATAATTGGTAGGGGTTATAGGCTCTCACTTTAGCATTCACATCAGTGAATAATTTAGGCCAATAATATCCTGCTCTTAGGATTTTATAGGTCGTTTCTCTCCATGCATGATATCCTCCACACACTCCTTCATGAAATTCATTTATAACTCTCTCTGTTTCAGATTATACCAAGCAGCTTAGTAAAAAACCCAGAGGATATTTCCAATACAATTGGATATCCATGATACAATATTTTATTGCGTGCAACTTCAACGTCCTCGATTTAGAAGGAGTCATATTGTGTGGGAACTGTAGAGTTAGAAGGTAAGATATTATATATTTATACCAAGCCAAATAAGAAAATTTCTCCTCGATTTGAGTCGTAGGTATTTGATCATCGAATTCTCTATGTCTAGAAATCCTTCGCACTCTTGCAGGTTATTTATTATTAGTCCTATGAAATTAGATTCGGATAGTAGCTTAGCCAAACCCTGTCCTTTGACAAGCTTTTTCAGTTTCACCTCTAGATCAAATTCTTGAATTTTAGAAAGCCATCGGCCCATCTTTCAGTCACTATCAGGTTTCACCAATATATCTTTAACGGAACTGGTGGGTACATATGCAATTACTTTAGAATTTAATACATAGGTGCTGAAAGATTTTAGGGCCTTCACCATTGCATATTCCTACTTTTCAATTATATCATATTTCAACTCTGCATCTCTAAGGATTTTACTGAAGAATGCTATTGGTTGTTCAAACCCTTCTTCGTTCATCTAGAGGAGTACTGCAGCGATTATGTGTTCGGATGCGAATGAGGAGTACTGCTGAGCTGCTCTTCGAGTTGGTTTGCAGGACAAACAAGACATAAAAATATCATAACAACTATAAGATGTATAAATCTCTGCAATAAGGGAAACATGTTATGCAAGAAACTTATATTTGATAATTCAATCAATGAAGAAGATAAACCTATCATTCACAAACTGAACTAACAATTGTTATGTATTTTATATGATTGGAAGAGACAAGATAATGGATTACAGTGATTAAAATTATATCATTTGCACATGATCTAGATATCTAAAGTAGTCATAAATCATAGACAAAGTGATATACAAAACATGAAACAAAATGTTGATATATTGAGAAGCTAAAGCTGTGACAAAACATCAATTCTACTCCAGTCTGCATTAGAATTCCATATCCTTGTTCTCCCATGAATGAGGATGTCATTATTACAAAAATCATAACTATATATAAGTTTCTCCACAGGGTGAAACATCCATGTGGATAATATCAAAAGGTTTTACATAATCTGGGAAATATCCCCAAAATCACCTAAACTAGGAAATGAAATGCAAGTGAAATCTTGGAAACATCCCCTAATTTCTCATAAACTCAATAGCAATTTCGAATTTACCTGCAATAGAACACAAATATCAAATTAGAAAGATATTTCAGTAACAAAACAATAAAAAATTGATTCTACAGACTTAGCTACAGAATCATCTGATTTTGTAGCTAGTCTAAAATAGCATATAGAATCAGATAGAAATCAAATGAAATCTTTTTAAAACAATCCAATTTAATTTGCTTTTAATAAACATTAAAATCGAATTACTAATGGTTCAAGCAAATTTATCATTCAAATCAAACCAAATCGAAAAGGATGCAATCGAAACAGGATAAGAATGCTCTGTTTTTAAATTGCCATTAAATCGGGTCAAATAATAACCACACTGTTTCATATCCAAATGAAATTACAAGTAAATCGAATCGTATTGAAAATCGATATAGTTATAATCAAACACAATCACAATCGATTGGTTACGGCTGTGCATAAAATTATCATTGGGTTAATCAAATACCAAACTGTTACGACTATGGTCAAAACGAAACATGCATAACAGTATCCACAAATTTTGCCAAAGTCTTTGGTCGTTGAGTGTCATACAGTTAACCGATAGGATAAAATAGCAATCACAACTATCATTGACTCATTATAGTCATAGCAATAGATTGATATCATTCAACCATGTGTAAAAATAGGTAACTGTTTCAGTTGTAAAATGAAATCATACTTAATGAATATAAACCCAACGAATCTCGTTATCGATCATCACTCAGTCAACAGACAGGAGTGTGATTAAATCAACATAATTCATAACATAAACTGGGTGAATAATCAAAACAGATGTGGCTGAGTTTAATTATAGAAACAAATCGTGAGACTGGATACAGTTAATTTCATTCCTCAAATCGAATTCAAACAATATATTTGTTGCAATCTGATAACATGGTCAAACAAAACAATCCGAATCGATTTGGTTGGGTATAACAGCTAAGATTCATATCTATTTGCAATTCGGTCATGCAATAACATAATGGTATTAGTCAGAAAATACCGGATATACAATCACAACAATTAACCATAATTGCTAACCATATCGCATAAAATATAACCAATTCGAAATGAGACATTGACTGTGTTTAAAATTGGAAATACCAAAACAGCCTGTGTTTAGAAAATATTAACAACTGATATTATCAATAGAGCATTCGATTGAATTAAAAAAAATCAAATCTATCTCGAGATCACTCGAATCAAAGCCAAATCCAATGAAAATTGATTTATCAAAACAACATTATATACAACAGTGCATGCTTGTGTGACAGAGCAAATCCACGGTGTAAACAAATTTTAGGATTATGTCATATAAATAAGTGAAAGTCATACCAATGAGGCTGTTCGGGTTACGCCAATCTTGAATTGATGAATGTTGTTGCCGACTCCACGTTCTTAAACAAAATCAAACATGTTGTTCGCTGCTTCTTATCAGTGGACAACATCTTATCCTGTTGATTAGAGAGCCTTGCAACTTGATCTTCCAGAGCATGAATTCTGGACTGCAGCATTGGAACATCAAGATAATACCTTTCTAACCATACGTCACACTGATCACATGGTGGAGCTGCTGGTTGAGATAGAACAGGAGGGGGTTTCGACGAGTCACCAGGGGTTTCACAAGGCATTTTGATGCTGGGATAATTTGGATCATTTAGCAAACAAGGTGGTAAGTTCTTCACAAAATCATATGCGGGTTTATCACACCGACCTTCGGAATAGGGATACTCACTTTCTAGGTAGCGTTCAATCTCTGAGTCAGAATCTTCACTTACCATGATAGGGTCAGGGTTGACAGGTGCTTTTGGTTTGTTTCTTGCCATGCGAGAGATTAACCAAGCATTTTTCTTGCCTTTAGAATTGGCAATGGGTTTGGCTTTAGGCCTTTTGGCCACTAGTTTAGCAGTTTCCACATCTATGGTTATAGAATTGGGTAGGTCAATAGGAAAATCGGGTAGGGGTGTAGGTAGCAGAGCACTGTAAGGCACAGGGGGTACCGACTTTCTCTCGCTCACCACAGGTTTGTCAACCTGTGGTGGGCTAGAGTCCTCGAAATTATTGCGAATAATAAAATCATTCCAACAGTCCTAACATAACCCCAAATGACAAACCACAAGCATTTTAATTAACCCAAAATGAAATAGGTTGTTGTCGGCCTAGTTTCGTTTGTAACTTTTGGACATTTTAAACAGACTCCTATGCAAGTAGTAAGGCATATTAAGCTCATAGCCCATGAAAACCATAAGTAGTCGAAGATGGTACAGGAAAACGAAACCATACCGGCCCTCACAAGTAATGAACTGCTTGGTTACCATCAACAAGTCGTGCCAGCGTTGCTTTAGCAAATTTGCAGGCAAACCCTTGTCACAGGAGCTCACTCTTCGTGACTAGAAGAGCAATGTCCACGAGACATTCTCCACTTTACAATTTTTCGACCATCTCTATCCGACAGCAGGCAGACCGGTAGCTAAACTAAGGAATTGCTCATCAATTTCCAACTGCACATCCCCAACCTTGGCTCGACAGCCATCAAAGGTTAATGCAAATTGTCGAGCCACACTAGGGTTATAACCATCAAACCTTCATATGAATGAGAGCCATCCGAATTCTTCCAAGTTGCTGTAAGCACCATCGAACATCAACAATGCTTGGAAACCATTGGGTTCAGCCCTTACGACTGGAGCCATGGTTCGAGCTCATGGTAGGGTTTGGATTGAACACAATCAACACACAGGAGCAAAAATCGTTTGGGATTAACAGCTGCAAGCGCTCAAAGGGGAATGAATTAATGTATGCGTACGAAGGTGGTGGGATTATCACCACCATGCAACATATTAATTTCACAATACAGTGCTTTTCAATCACTCATCATATCGTTTAAACCATACTAATCGGCCAACACGAAAATTTGAGCGGTGGATAATCATATCAACGTGCCATTAATCAATGTAGAACCAAAACCAATAATCAATGCACCATAGTATAATTCAAACCAAAGTAAAATCCAAATGTTTCACCAACGTGCCATGTGTATAATCAAACATTGCCATTCGATATGAAATCAAACTCATGCGCTTGTTACATAATCCAATGTTTTGATCAAAAGTTTTTCAAAACAAGGTGACAATAGACAAAATCGATAATCCAAAAGCTTTAAAATCATAAGGATCACATTATATAAAAACCTTTAATCCACCATGACCCTTATATAATCAAGTATAAATCATAAATTTGTATGCTCAAAGCCTTATCAATTAAATCAAAGTCAAGTTGCGCAATCAGAGCGATAATAGGCAAATGGAGATAGTTTGGAAAATAAACCAAAGGTAAGTACCAATCAGCATATCAATGAGCAGATCATGACAATTCAAATAACAATGGAGGAGTTTTCATGCTTTCAGTCGTGAAAACTAAATTAGAACCAATTTGCAAATGTCGCTTGAAATGAAAACATCGTCTCTTTGCAAGATGCGACAGAAATTTGAAGTTCAAGAGACATAGGTGTAGGCAGCTTTTAGGGCAATTGAAAAAATTGAATTGGCTGCCAACAATGGCGACACACTGGGAGAAGCAGTTATCTCTGTCGAAAGAAACAAATTCAGATTAGGCCAGCAGAAAAAAAATTCAACTTAAAAACAACAACCAGAAAATCGTACAAACATCATCATTTACTATCTTTTCCAGCGATGTTTTAAAAGATGCAAACTAATAACAGTCTTAAGATCAGCAAGCCACGATATTAATGATAAAATCTTCAATAATGTTGGCATGGCCACTGCTGCCAGCAGGCGTCCATAGCCTCGATAGGGTTGCCATTTAACCCACTCGGAAGTCTGTATCCTGTCAAGAAGTTCTAGATCAGAATAAAGGACATTAAAGAGGTTTCTTATATTTTTTTGCAGATTTTCATGTACCCGACATTGCTTCGCTGCCAGCGGGCCTGTTCAGTACCCCGACGAAGTTGTCTTGGCACCATGCTTGCATTTACCCGTTGCCAGCGGACCTGTTCAGTATCCCGACGGGTTTACAAACACTTCCCACAGCTCTTATTAACATTTTTATTTTGTTTTTCTTTTATGGATAGCTGAGTGGGGTGACGCTGAAAAATCTTGGTATTTTATCATATTTTTTTAGACCTCATCAGAATTTTTTAACACCGTCCTTTATTCAGTTCCAGAAATGTTTTATTTCTAAAACAACTTGCTATGACAGGGAGATATCCTTTTTGAGTCATTCCTTTACGGAAAAGGGACAACGTAAAAATATTAATAGATGATCATGACAAACTTCACTCAGAGATTGAAATTAGTAAACTTCTTTCAAACAACATAAATTTTCCAACATAAATATCATTTTTATAAATATATCACTGATGTTCGTATAATCTTTCAGAAGTTATTTCAGCGAAGAAATTTCTCCATGATCTGAATATGAATTTCTCAGTACATAGGCATGCATATCCTTCAAAAACACCAAAAATTGATCAATCTAAATCAAAATCAAAACAGAAAGAAAACAAAAGGATGCAAACCAAAGAAATATTTACATAATATACAAGGGTAGTAATCAAGCAAAGTATCCTTTCAGGGCTTGGCCATTCACCGGATAGGTGTCAAGCTGCCCTTCGAGATTCTGCAATCGAAAGGAACTAAGACCAAACTTTTCAGCAATCAAAAATGGCCCAAGCCACAAATTTTGAAACTTGGTATGCTCACCCTTTCCTTCGTGTGGTTTGTCCCACTTTAAGACGAGATCGCCTACTTCAAAATTCCTATCAGAAGCAGAATTAGAATCGAACCATCTTTTAATCAATTGTTAATGTTGATCTAACTTACGCTTACCTTGGGTTCTTACTTCTTCTAACTTCATCAAAGCGTTAATACGGCTTTCTAAAGGGGGACAATCTTCCTCTTGAACTTTTTGTGACAGTTGAAGCGAAGGCAGAAGAATGTGAGGTGGCAGAATGGCTTCTCTGCCATAAACAAGAAAAAAGGGGGAGTTACCTATAGCATCTTTGGGTGTTACCCTATCAGCCCATAGTGCATTAAGCAGTGCATTGTGCCAATTCTTGTGATTTTCAGCCACAGTTCTCTTGATAATTTTGATCAAGTTCTTGTTTGTTGATTCTGCTAAGCCATTACCCTGAGGATAGTAACTAGCAGAATACTTCAGGTTTATTCCTTTCTCTAAGGTGAACTCACTCATCTCAAGAGAAGAAAAGAATGAAGCATTATCAAAGACTAGACAATCAGGGATACCAAAACGAGTGATGGTATTCGAGTTTGGAAAAGAGATCACCTGACTTGTGTTAACAGTTCTTAGCGCAGCGGCTTCAGACCATCGAGTAAAGTAATCGGTGGCTGTCACAATATACTTGTGATTTTGTGAGGATGGAGGGTTAATAGGACCTATGATATCAAGGCCCCATTGCTGGAAAGGAGAATCGACTGTGACGGGTTGCAAGGGGAAGGCTGGTTTCTGCAATCGCCCTGATGCTTTCTGACAAATGATACATTTATGACACAAGGCATGGGCGTCCCTAAAAAGCGTGGGCCAGTAATAACTAGCTCTCAAAACCTTATGAGCAGTGGTGTAGCCACCGAAGTGACCACCAGCTTCTCCTACATGCAATTCAAGCAAGACTCTTTCTGCTTCATCCTTTTCAAGACAACGCATCAGTACGCCGTCGAAATTCTGACGAAACAGTATACCATTAACCAGATGAAAGGAGGCGGAATTTAGTCTCAATGCTCTTCTTTTGGCGGGGTCAAGGTGGAGGGGTGATGATCCATGTTCAAGACAAAATCTAATATCGTCATACCAAGGACTTACGAGGGTTTGTGTGCAACAAATCAAATTCTGATCACATTGTTCTAGGTCAGACGTATCACTATCTTCTTGTTGTTTGGTTTTTGAATCAACAACCAACTTACATAATCCTTGGCCTCTCACAATCTGTGCTGGGGTGATATCTAAGTCATACTCCTGCAAGGAGGTGACCCAGTTGGCTCTTTTCTCTCCTAACTCCTTTTGCACTAACAAGTTCCTAACGGCAGGGTAAGGGACAATGACCTTCGTCCTTGACTTCAGAAGATATGACCGGAAATGCTTAACTACCTTGAAGACAGCGTAGGCTTGCCAGTCAATCGCTGGGTAGTTAAGTTCAACATCTTTGAAAGCAGAGCTCATAAAGGCGATAGGTACTTCATTGTTTTTGGAATTCTTCCGAGTTAGGACCGTGGCATAGGAACGATCAAAGGCAAAAGTATAGAGTGTAAAGTCTTGAGAGAAATCAGGGCTCATGAGAGACGGAGCGTCAATTATGGACTTCTTTATATCGTTAAAAGATTGATTTTCAGTAGGTCCCCAGTGATATTGGGTGTCTTTCTTAATCAGGTTCTGGAGAGGCTTGACCATTTCGGAGAAACTGGGGACAAATCTTCTCACGAAATTGATCTGGCCTAAGAAGGACTGCATGGATTTTTTGGAGGTAGGTGGGGGAAGTTTAGTGATGACTTGATTCCTCTCAGGGTCAATAATCATTCCATCACTAGACACAATGAATCCTAGTAATTTACCCTGTTCTACTGCAAAGATGGACTTCTTGGGGTTCAAGGAGATGCCGTATTTACGACATCGTAGCAGAACGGCTCGTAAGTGAGCTAGATGATCGTGTTTGTTTTTAGAATAAATGGTCACATCATCTAAGTAGACTACTACAGAGTGATTGATTAAGCCTCTGAAATCAATGTCCATTGCTCTCTGAAAGGTAGCACCGACATTAATCAATCCAAAGGGCATTTTGCGATAAGCATAAGTGCCCCACGGGGTACAGAAGGTAGTTTTTAATTGGTCTAGTGGAGACATCAAGACTTGGTTGTATCCAGAGAAACCATCTAGTAAGGACAGCCTCTCGGAACCAGATACTTGTTGTAAGATCTGTTCTATGGGAGGGACAGGATAATTATCTTTGTCAGACGCTTTGTTGAGGTTTCGGAAATCGACACAAAGTTGAATTTCCCCGTTTTTCTTCCGCACTGGGACGAGGTTGGATACCCATTGAGTGTGTCTAACAGGAAAAATTATTTTAGCACTTAGGAGTTTATTCAATTCTTTTTGAACGGTCGGTTCTAATTTAGGATGCATTTTCCTCAGTTTCTGTTGGAAGGGTAAGGTTTGGGGCTTCATCGGGATGACATGCTGTATAATATTAGGATCGAATGTCTTAAGATCATTGTAAGTCCAAGTAAAGACATCCTTGAATTCTTTAAATAAATTAACAAAAGCAACTTTTTCTTGTCTAGAACATCCCAAGCCTAAGTTGATACACTGAGGATTTTCGCTAGTCCCTAAATTTACCTTTTCATAAGATAATGAGGAACTATTGGTTTTGCAATTGACCGTCTTTTTAAATTTATCTTCAAAATCATAAAACTTTTCTAGTCTAACAATAGATTTGGGTATAAGATTTACCATGTCCGATAGAGCTTCAGGAGATTTCGGATCAGGTATTACCGTAAAGTCGTGCAAATTGTCATCGTGCATTTGTTCATCTATCACTACGCCTTGAAAGGTTTCTTCCATGTGCAGAAAGTTAATGATCTGCTGATCATCGTCAAATACTCTCCAGTTTGTGATATTGTTAGGAACGGATGGTCGAAACAATAGCTCCACGGAGAACGCGTTTGGGGATAGGCCTTCTGCAGGAAGAATTTTAGAGGCAACATTAGCTAGTAGATCTGCTTCAGCATTATTTGATCTAGGAATGGAATTTATATTAAAAGCAGAAAATTTGTTCATTAAACTCCATACCTCAGCCTGGTAACATTTGAGATGCGGGGAAAGACAATGTATAGAATCTCTCACCTGTCTAACCACTATCTCAGAGTCTCCAAATACAATCAGATTTTGAATGCACATGTCTAAGGCTTTTCTGAGACCTTGTAATAAAGCCTCATATTCTGCGATATTATTAGTACATTCAAATTCTAGTCTACAAGACAATAACGTCTTGTTACCTGCCGGATCGATGATGATGCAGCCTGCACCAGCTCCTTCTTTAGACTTGGAACCGTCAAAATATAAAGACCAAATTTGATTTCCATCGGGCTCACAGGACTGTTGGATAGAAGCTATTGGTTGCGTACATGCTAGGATCTCGGACTGTTGTTCTGGATTGTTGATAGGTGAAACTTCAGCCATGAAATTTCTGAAGTAGCTGTGCATCCCTTTGACTTCAGGTGGATTAACAGGAGGTGTGTATGGTTCATTAGGATCGTTCAAGTCTGTGACCGTGAACTTGAGGTAACGCTCACGATTCACTCTGATCTTGTTGGGCTTACTATTTTCTGGAAGCCATAAGTGAGACCAGTTCGTTGCGAAGTAACCTTGTAGCTGCTCCAACCAGTCCCTGCTCAAAAACAGACCATACACTTCTGGAATATCCACCACAATTATATCAATAACTTGATGAACCTTTGGGTTAGACGATAATCTAATCAATACATTTTTTAGTTCGCCTATAACTTTAACATCTGATCAATCAAGTTGTATGATTTTCAAAGAAGAGGGTTCTACTTCAGCATTAATCTTTTGGCAAACTGACCAAGGCATCACATTGGACGATGCTCCTAAGTCAACCATACAATTATGCACATTTCTGTTGAAGATTTCGAAAGTTAAAAGAAAAGGAGGTACATTCTTACGAGTATTCAGAGTGGTAGCTTGTGGTTTTTTACTGGCAGTTTCTAAGACTAATTTATCTGAATTATTTACATTATTTACATTGTTATTTACATTGTTATTTACATTATTTACAAGAGTTACAGGAAGGCTTCCTTTATCTTGAGGATCAAGATTGTTTTTTGTGGAAGTCTTCTGCGGCACATTGCTTTGCACAACCTTATTGTTGTTTGAATTACCATTCTTGCCATTTTCTGAAATATTTTGCAACATCTTTTGTAACAAAAATGGAAACTTCAACAACTCATAAATAGAAATGTTAGCGCTTAATTTCTTAAGATCTTCAACAACATCATAATCTAATTTAGGACCGACATTACTCTGTTTAATTTCTGTTGATTTAGACGGCTTTGGAGGTAAAGTTGCAGTGTTCTCGACAGGAGGTTTGTTTGATGTCTTACTCCTAGTGTTGTAAGGGTGAACAGTCTCAAAGTTGGCTTGGAAGATGCTATCCGAGAGGTGTCCAAAAATATTTGGAGAAGACTCTTATTCTTGAATGGTTTCCTGCTCGACTTCCTCTTGAAGAATATCATGAGGGATCAACTCGTCCTGGGCTCCTAGAATTGTTTGGAGAGCACATTGCAAACTTTCTAGGTTCAAGCCTTTGGGATTTGGATTAGGCCGGTTGGTTTGAAAAGGCTTTCGGAAAGGAGGTTTGTAGGGTCCTTTACTCGAAGAGGCTTCTTTAGTTGACCTTTTTAAATCTATGACTTGATTAGACAATTTTTGTACAACTTTGGTTAAATTTTCCAAATCAGAGTTTTCAGGTTGTGTTTTGTTTTGTGTAGGTCTGGGGAGAATTTCAATCTTCTTTTTGGAAGAAGCAACAGTTTCAGTTTCATTGCTAGAAGAGTCCTTAAGGCTAAGTATGTCTTTTTCAATCTGAGTAGCCTCTTCAAAGGCTTCTAACAACGTGGGCTTTTTAGAACGTTTAACCCAAATAGCTATACTTTGATGTAGAGATTTAGTGTAGTAAGCTATTACAAGACTCTTAGCAGGCATAGACTCTGCAGGGATTCGATTTTTAAGTGTTAGAAATCTTTGATTAAAATCTTTAACTTTTTCTTTTGGGTTCATTTTTAAGCTCGAAAGATCCATGACTAAGACTTCCGGAGGTTTACCATCTCCGAATTTTTCCAAAAAAACATGACTCAAACTTTTCCCAAGACACTATGGTGTGAGGCTGTTGGGCGAAGTACCAAGTGGATGCATTACCCTCAAAGGTGTAAGGGAACAACCTACAGACAACATCTTCGTGTTCAACATTACGGAGTCTGATGGCTAACATAAATTTTTTGATATGATCTGCAGCTATCTGTTTTGAATCAGGATCAAACTTAGGCAGCCATTTCTCCGGGTGCTTAGGTAAAGGGTGCTGGGCTCCAGGTACAGCTACAACATCCTGGTCCAACCATGGTCTAGCAGGGTTGTTCTGATTTGCCATTGGGGTAGTGGGTGTGGAAGGCTGAGAAGGTGGATTGCCTTCGTCAGAAGATGAATCTCCTCCAGAAGAGGAAGGAGATGAAGGAGGTGGTGAAGGAGGTATCCCAGATCCTCCTGCAGCAGGATTTGTGTTTGGATCTGTAGGATTCACAGTGGGGTCTATATCGCCTAACTGTTCTCTGATATCATAGAAATCTAAAGGTTGACCCCACAGGCAGTTTGGTCACCTAAGACTACCTAAGGCACTATGTGTTTTGATAAGATATCGACGAACGATCTCTTAGATATCACCACCTGTAGGATTAGGGGTTGCTGGCTCAACTGTGATCTATGAATCTTCGGTTGAAGTAGTTGTTGTTTGAGGGGGGATATTATCTTTTGAAAGTCTTCTAGTCACTATAGTGGTGCGATTAGGTGGAGGAGGAGTCTTGCGACCGCCTCGTGCCATTAATTAAGTTCAAGCCCTCCTTCTAGCGCCATTTGTTGACGGGCGAAATTGACCGTCCGTCAACTAGGAGAGTGGAACCGGTCCGGGGTTGTCTAAATAACCCAAGCCGTTTGGAATGGACCACCTTGACGAGTTTAACGGCTCCGTTGTCCGCTCTAAGGTCTTTTAAGAAAACCAAAGAGAAACTAATCTAAACTAACTAAAACAAATAAAACTAACTAAACTAATTAAACTAAATAAAGGAAACTAAATTAATCTATCTAAAACAAACTACTAAATTAAACTAACTATTCTAACTATTATATACAATCTACTAATTACTATAATAACTCAAATCAACTATCTAATTACCAGCTGCAATATTACTTATTCACAAATGTACACTTTAAACAATCTACAGATTTAATTAAAACCTGCAAAACTCATGTATTTTCTGCCCTAAGACAGCTAGGAATCTCTTTTTTATTTTTATATTTTATGAAAAAGAAATAAAAATTACTGAAATTAAACAATCTAATATATTTACTGAAATTAAACAATCTAATATAAATCTAATCAAACTTAAATCTAAACTGAACTACTTAATGAAAACATCAAAGAAAAGATTAGTTGACTTGGAAGCGCTCCTAATTTGTCCCATGTGTGATGACTCTGAAGTTGGTCGGAGGAAGTAAACTTGCACCGAATTGGTTCAATAGCTTCTCGTAAACGATCAACTGAGCTGCTCTTCGAGTTGGTTTGCAGGACAAACAAGACATAAAAATATCATAACAACTATAAGATGTATAAATCTCTGCAATAAGGGAAACATGTTATGCAAGAAACTTATATTTGATAATTCAATCATTGAAGAAGATAAACCTATCATTCACAAACTGAACTAACAATTTTTATGTATTTTATATGATTGGAAGAGACAAGATAATGGATTACAGTGATTAAAATTATATCATTTGCACATGATCTAGATAGCTAAAGTAGTCATAAATCATAGACAAAGTGATATACAAAACATGAAACAAAATGTTGATATATTGAAAAGCTAAAGCTGTGACAAAACATCAATTCTGCTCCAGTCTGCATTAGAATTCCATATCCTTGTTCTCCCACGAATGAGGATGTCATTATTACAAAAATCATAAGTATATATAAGTTTTTCCACAGGGTGAAACATCCATGTGGATAATATCAAAAGGTTTTACATAATCTGGGAAATATCCCCAAAATCACCTAAACTAGGAAATGAAATGCAAGTGAAATCTTGGAAACATCCCCTAACTGCTCATAAACTCAATAGAAATTTCAAATTTACCTGCAATAGAACACAAATATCAAATTAGAAAGATATTTCAGTAACAAAACAATAAAAAAATGATTCTACGGACTTAGCTACAGAATCATCTGATTCTGTAGCTAGTCTAAAATAGCATATAGAATCAGATAGAAATCAAATGAAATATTTTTAAAACAATCCAATTTAATTTGCTTTTAATAAACATTAAAATCGAATTACTAATGGTTCAAGCAAATTTATCATTCAAATCAAACCAAATCGAAAAGGATGCAATCGAAACAGGATAAGAATGCTCTGTTTTTAAATTGCCATTAAATCGGGTCAAATAATAACCACACTGTTTCATATCCAAATGCAATTACAAGTAAAACGCATCGTATTGAAAATCGATATAGTTATAATCAAACACAATCACAATCAATTGGTTACGGCTGTGCATAAAATTCTCATTGGGTTAATCAAATACCAAACTGTTACGACTATGGTCAAAACGAAACATGCATAACAGTATCCACAAATTTTGCCAAAGTCTTTGGTCACTGAGTGTCATACAGTTAACCGATAGGATCAAATAGAAATCACAACCGTCATTGACTCGTTATAGTCATAGCAATAGATTGATATCATTCAACCATGTGTAAAAATAGGTAATTGTTTCAGTTGTAAAATGAAATCATACTTAATGAATATAAACCCAATGAATCTCGTTATCGATCATCACTCAGTCAACAGACAGGAGCGTGATTAAATCAATAGAATTCATAACATAAACTGGGTGAATAATCAAAACGACTGTGGCTAAGTTTAATTATAGAAACAAATCGTGAGACTGGATACAGTTAATTTCATTCCTCAAATCGAATTCAAACAATATATTTGTTGCAATCTGATAACATGGTCAAACAAAACAATCTGAATCGATTTGGTTGGGTATAACAACTAAGATTCATATCTATTCGCAATTCGGTCATGCAATAACAGAATGGTATTAGTCAGAAAATACCGGATATACAATCACAACAATTAACCATAATTGCTAACCATATCGTATAAAATATAACCAATTCGAAATGAGACATTGACTGTGTTTAAATTTGGAAATACCAAAACAGCCTGTGTTTAGAAAATATTAACAACTGAGATTATCAACAGAGCATTTGATTGAATTAAAAAAAATCAAATCTATCTCGAGATCACTCGAATCAAAGCCAAATCCAATGAAAATTGATTTATCAAAACAACATTATATACAACAGTGCATGCTTGTGTGACAGAGCAAATCCACGGTGTAAACAGAGTTTAGGATTATGTCATATAAATAAGTGAAAGTCATACCAATGAGGCTGTTCGGGTTACGCCAATCTTGAATTGACGAATGTTGTTGCCGACTCCACGTTCTTAAACAAAATCGAACCTGTTGTTCGCTGCTTCTTATCAGTGGATGGCATCTTATCCTGATGATTAGAGAGCCTTGCAACTTGATCTTCCAGAGCATGAATTCTGGACTGCAACGTTGGAACATCGAGGTAATACCTTTCTAACCATACGCCACACTGATCACATGGTGGAGCTGCTGGTTGAGATAGAATAGGAGGGGGTTTCGACGAGTCACCAAGGGTTTCACAGGGCATTTTGATGTTAGGATAATTTGGATCATTTAGCAAACAAGGTGGTAAGTTCTTCACAAAATCATATGCGGGTTTATCACACCGACCTTCGAAATAGGGATACTCGCTTGCTAGGTAGCGTTCAATCTCTGAGTCAGAATCTTCACTTACCATGATAGGGTCAGGGTTGACAGGTGCTTTTGGTTTGTTTCTTGCCATGCGAGAGATTAACTAGACATTTTTCTTGCCTTTAGAATTGGCAATGGGTTCGGCTTTAGGCCTTTTGGCCACGGGTTTAGCAGTTTCCACATCTGTGGTTACAGAATTGGGTAGGTCAATAGGAAAATCGAGTAGGGGTGTAGGTAGCATAGCACTGTAAGGCACAGGGGGTACCGACTTTCTCTCGCTCACCACAGGTTTGTCAACCTGTGGTGGGCTAGAGTCCTCGAAATTATTGTGAATAATAAAATCATTCCAACAGTCCTAACGTAACCCCAAATGACAAACCACAAGCATTTTAATTAACCCAAAATGAAATAGGCTGTTGTCGGCCTAGTTTCATTTGTACCTTTTGGACATTTTAAACAGACTCCTATGCAAGTAGTAAGGCATATTAAGCTCATATCCCATGAAAACCATAAGTAGTCGAAGATGGTACAGGAAAATGAAACCATACCGGCCCTCACAAGTAATGAACTGCTTGGTTACCATCAGCAAGTCGTGCCAGCGTTGCTTTAGCAAATTTGCAGGCAAACCCTTGTCACAGGAGCTCACTCTTCGTGACTGGAAGAGAAATGTCCACGGGACATTCTCCACTTTACAATTTTTCGACCATCTCTGTCCGACAGCAGGCAGACTGGTAGCTAAACTAAGGAATTGCTCATCAATTTCCAACTGCACATACCCAACCTTGGCTCGGCATCCATCAAAGGTTAATGCAAATTGTCGAGCCACGCTAGGGTTATAACCATCAAAATTTCGTATGAACGAGAGCCATCCGAATTCTTCCAGGTCGTTGTAAGCACCATCGAACATCAATAATGCTTGGCAACCATTGGGTTCAGCCCTTACGACTGGAGCCATGGTTCGGGCTCATGGTAGGGTTTGGATTGAACACAATCAACACACAGGAGCAAAAATCGTTTGGGATTAACAGCTGCAAGCGCTCAAAGGGGAATGAATTAATGTATGCGTGCGAAGGTGGTGGGATTATCACCACCATGCAGCATATTAATTTCACAGTACAGTGTTGTTCAATCACTCATCATATCGTTTAAACCATACTAATCGGCCAACCCAAAAATTTGAGCGGTGGATAATCATATCAACGTGCCATTAATCAATGTAGAACCAAAACCAATAATCAATGCGCCATAGTATAATTCAAACCAAAGTAAAATCCAAATGTTTCACCAACGTGCCATGTGTATAATCAAACATTGCCATTCAATATGAAATCAAACTCATGCGCTTGTTACATAATCCAATGTTTTGATCAAAAGTTTTTCAAAACAAGGTGACAATAGACAAAATCGATAAGCCAAAAGCTTTAAAATCATAAGGATCACATTATATAAAAAACTTTAATCCACCATGACCCTTATATAATCAAGTATAAATCATAAATTTGTATGATCAAAGCCTTATCAATTAAATCAAAGTCAAGTTGCGCAATCAGAGCGATAATAGGCAAATGGAGATAGTTTGGAAAATAAACCGAAGGTAAGTACCAATCAGCATATCAATGAGCAGATCATGACAATTCAAATAAAAATGGAGGAGTTTTCACGCTTTCAGTCGTGAAAACTAAATTAGAACCAATTTGCAAATGTCGCTTGAAATGAAAACATCGTCTCTTTGCAAGATGCGACAGAAATTTGAAGTTCAAGAGACATAGGTGTAGGCAGCTTTTAGAGCAATTGAAAAAAATGAATTGGCTGCCAACACTACCCACTCAAAATATCTGAGTGATACAATTATCTTGGCCTCTAGGAGATTTTTTACTTCCTTTTCTATTACAGGAAGTAGTATGGGATTTATCTGTCTGAGATTTTTATTGAATGGTTTAACACCCTACTTTAGAGGAATTTTGTATTCGATTATGATGGTATCATAAATTCTTAATTCATCGTAAGACTAGGAAAAAAATTCCTTATATTTCTTGAGTAACTCTGCATATTTTATTTTAATTTCAGGGGGAAGGTATTTAGATATTTTTACCAGCTTAGGAGTTTCCTTGGTGCCTATATCACAATATTCAACCTCTTCAGGCTAAGGCTACAAGGTAGACCTTAATGGAATGTCATCATGATCAAATAATCTCTCCAAAGGAACTAGACCCTTAGAGATATGATTATTTTTTAGCACTAACATATGATGATTGTCGATCTTATCTCATAACTCCTGAGGGTCTTCCCCTTCCTGCATGATCCAATCAGGGTCATTCTAATTTTCTTGGTCAATATGCCTTTCAGCAAATTCATCCACCATTTCTAGGAATTGTCTGATCTGTTCATCATCTTTGAACACCTGCTAGTGTTGTATATTGTTTGGTATTGAGGGTCTGTGCCTCATTTCTATGTGATACTTTAGTTTAAAAATAGTAGGAGGTACAAACATTGAGGCTTCTTTGGCCAATGAATCCACCTTTTTATTTTCTGTTCTAGGGATATAGTGAACATTAACTGACGAGAAACAATTTTCCATCAGATCCCAGGCACAATTTCAGTAAGACCTCAACCTTAGGTGTTTGTCCTGGTATTGTCAATTTATCTATTTTACTATTAATTCCGCATCACCATAGACTTCCAAGTTTTTAATTTTCAACTTTCTGGCAGCCTCTAATCCTAAGACCAAGGCTTCATATTTGCATACATTATTGGTGTAATTGATGTCCCATTATAAAATGTAAGAGAAAGGGATAACAAACTCATCTTTGTGTGCCACAAAAAGCACTCCAGCTCCTACTCCTTCACATGACGAAGCACCATCGAAATACATTTTCCAAACTCCAGTACTATATACATCTTTATTTTTTTTTTTCTATATTTTTTTTTATGTAAACTTTTTTTCTATACATTCATCTATATCATCATCAATCGATAAAATAGAATTTCCTAAATCTTGATCTATGAAATAAACAAGGTAATTATTTGGATTATGTGGATCACTTACTGTAAATACCAACCTTGTTTCTCTATACAGGCAGGTGAACTGTCCGCCGAAGATCGAGATTCTAGTGTATGTCATGACGAGCTGAAGGGATCCTCCAAGCTTAGTGGCCCAAGACCTGGATAAAAACATGCCATACTTTGGACGGATATTAGCAATAACCACATCCATCATAACACTTTTTACTGGAACCTGCGCAAGATTAACCAGTAAATCTTTATTCATGCCCATACATTTAACTTCTCTCGAATCAAAGGAATACAGATCTCCGTATGGTCTGGTAATTTCGAGACCAAGTCTATCCATTATAGCTTTGGGCATCACATTATGGAAAGATCCAGAATCCAACATGCAATTATGGAGCAGAAGATCATGCATAGTTAGCGTAATGTAGAAAGGAGTGACAGTATCTCCGGAACCTTCAAAATGTGGACCAAAAATTATGTTCAGTTTATCATCTTCCAAATTTATAATGTCAGCCTGACTTTCAACATATGAGAAATTTATCATTTTGGCAATTTGTTTTCTGTATGTGGGGTTTTTTTCCAGTTCAACTAGAGGTACGAGAATCTTGATTTTATTAATCTCATTTTCTAGGTTGAAACTTCCTATTGTCTTATCAGCTTCTTTGGTTTGGATCTCTATCTCCCTTTTTTCTGATTTATTGGTTTGTGTTGCTTTCGTTTCAGCTATTTTTGTCTTGACAGTTTGTATTTCACCTATTTTTATTTTGGCAGTCTGTGAGCCAGCTCCTTTTATTTTGGCAATATGTGTTTCATCCTCTTTTGGATCTGGCTCATCTGCTTCACCTCTCGAAAATATTTTCTTCGATTGAGAAATTGTCATAATTTTATTTCTAAGCCTTAAATTATACTTCTATTGTAGCTCGACCATTACATTATCGACGATTCCTTGATAAGAAGAATCTTTTGTAATGTTTATGCTATCCTCCTTATTAGACCTGTGTTCTACATTTAAATACCTTTCATAATCTTGCCTCATCAAATGAGGTTGTTGACAATCATCGCCAAGATTATTCATATCTTCCTCTAACTCCTCAAATTCTTGTATGTCATCTCCTATAAAATTTTCATTTTTAAAGGGGGCCTGAATCTTTTGATCTTCATTTTTAATTATTCTTTGTTTTATTTGAGGGTTAGGGTTCCTCCTAAAATATTTTTTGGCGAACTGCTCTGCTTTGGATTGATCCAATTCCATCTTCTAAATTTTGTTCGATAATTCTTTAATTATTTTTTCCATACCATCCATCTTATCTTCCAAGGACCTCCCAGATCTGGAGGGTCCTTCTTGTTCTCTATATCATCCAGTCTCTTTATTTCCCATTTTGAATTTAGTTTTTAACTTTCCCAATGCCATCATATTTGAATCTATTTCTACAACATCATCTTGCATTCTAGTTAGGTAAACAACTCTCCTTTCCCTCAATAATAGAGTGAAATCGAGCTTGAAAGCCCCAACAAAAGTTACTTTCGCTGTGGGTTGGGAAGGTTTAACTTCAACTGGGATCTTGTTATATAATTTATTAAATCTTTGAGTCAATTCGAGAACTGTTTCTGAATTTTTCTTTCTCAAATCTCCAAACTCAGTTAAATAATAAAGATGATCTTTTCTTTCTCCCCATTGTCTGAGAAAGGCGCTTTCTAACTCATCATATGATCCTATTGAACCCACCGGCATTCCTCGGAACCAAGTTCTTACCTGTCCTTCGGAACTTTGGAATAACAGTCATGAATAAACATCCTCGTGCTTGAGGCCAACAATGTCGGTGAATTGATCAAAGAAATTTATGTTCTCAGTCGCGGTTAGGTCTCCCTCTCCTATAAACTTTGGCAGGTTTTTCATATAGTTTTCAGGTAAATCATGGAGGGGGACTGGGAGAACCAAAGGAGCATATCTGGCAGCTACTTTAGCTAAAATTCTAGGAGGTGGGGGTGGTCCATGACTTCCTCCTCCTCCTCCTCTGGCAGGATGTCCTCCTCCACCTCTAACACCACCTCCACCGACACCTCCTCCTGTAGCAGCCATTGACAATCTAGGGGATGAAACTTGGATATATTAGAGAGGGTTTTCAAAGACCTGAAGTGACCTTTCGACTACTTTGGGATGAAGTAAAAGAGGTTATGGGAACTGACTGTTAGGAGACAGAAAAACTGAAAAGGGAGGAAACAAGAGAAGAGGAATAGGTTCTTCAGACTTGCAAGATATGTAAACGGGAGAACCAACGGGAGTCGAATCAGAGTGTATGCAATATTCTTCGAAACTTCGGGTATTGAATATCGATTGAAGCAGGTATAGAGATAGGATTTTTACCTTTATTGGTAAAGGAGTTAGTTGAATTGGTTTCGGCCTTTATCTCGGATAAAACTAATCTGGAGTTTATGATTTCAGCTTCAATTCTATCTGTTGATGTTTCTCCGAAAAGGATTTGGGTGGAAACTTCTTGCGAAGTTAACAGTTCAAGTGGAACCTTATCATTAGACTGTGTGGGTTTAAGTTGGTAGACTTTACTTGTGGAAACAATGGTTTTCTTAAGGTATCCCCTTGGTTTTAAAAATTTTCCAAGGTCGAAAACGGGCGTGGTCTGCTCATCACCTGGGTTTTGTCTAGTATTCCTTTGACCGAATGCCAGTTTATTAATTGTGGAGTCACCAAGTGAAAGATAAAAGTTAAGCCTTATAATGTATTCAATATTTGTTCACTATCAAAGAGAGAAACTTACAATGTTGTTCTCTAAAGGAAAAATAACTTTCTTTCTCCGTCCCCGACAACGACGCCAAAAAGATGTTTTTCATGATTTTGTACTTAAGGCTCAAGGCACAATGTCAGACATCAGGAAATAAGGAAAGTTTAAAAGTTTTATTTTTCTATCTTAGTTATGTGAGAAAAATTCCTTAAATTGAATTAGTAGTATAACATCTCAGAGGTCGTTTTTCATGTCTGATTTAAATTTGAAAATATTGGATGTAATGAAATAAAAACATAAAGCTATTAGACAAAGCAAGGAATCAAATACCTAAGAATCTTACTTTGTTACAGAAGAAGAAAATGGATAATGTAACCTTAAATGAAGCATAAAATGTAGAAATCTAATTAATTCACAGGTATTGTATCTACTAACAGTAAATACAGAAGAAAAGCTATTTTTTCTTAGACAACTAAATGAAATATAACCACAATAGATGTTGTGCTAAATTGTGATCAGGCATTCATCAAGGAAATAAAAGAAAAGATGCTAGAATATGGAAAGACATAAGACCACATAACTCAAATGGACGAAATGTGGAATCTCTGGTCTGCACTTGTATTAATTCTCAATGAGGAGAGTTTTCTCGATTACAACCGACAAGAAGCAACCCTTGTTTATTCTTTTGAATATGCATTTATACGAAAGTTCTCAACCTCAAACGGTTGGAATTTCCCTGTCTTTAGAATAATTAAAATTACAAAATATAGAAGTTGAACGCTTCACTTGTATTCTTCTTGATCTTCTCATAATGTTGGCATGGGCATTTTCCTTTTCTGTCTTCTATCTCCAAAATAGATAATGTACACAGATTGTATCATTGGTTTGCAAAGGTACTACTTTTCCCTGCTCAATACATTTGATGCATCTGCCCACAAATTGAGCTACCAACTTGGAAGATTCTGTTAATTTATTAGCCTCGAAAATGTATAATTTATTTTCTAGCTAAGGCAATCTCTCTTCTATTCGTCTATCCTCTGAAATAATAGACTGCAGTTGTAGATTAGGATTAACTAGCCATATATCTATTTGAGCAATATCGACATGTTTTATCTGTGATATTTCAACTTGGGTTTCTTCCATATTTGTCTTAATGTCAAGATGATGTTTGGATATATCGATCTGACCCAATATTCCAGAACTATATTCTTTATCAAGGCCTAATAATTCTTTGTTAAGTGAACAAAAAACTTCTTCACAAGATTCTTTCACTTCCTTAGCCATTTTCTTACCTTCGACTATGTTTGAATCCCAAATCTTTAGTATAATATCACCTCTAGTTTGCTTTGAAATGGACAATACAAAAGCCATAGCTCTTCCTTCTTTTGTTGATGATATAACCGCTTCTTGGAAGGTAGTCCGAGCAATGATAGCCTCTCTCTCTCTCTCTTAAAACAATATTACTTAATGCTTGATCCATCACTTGAGAATGATTTTGGACGATTTTTACTTTAGAGAGTAGGCTTTGTTGTGATTCTTCTACTTTATGTCACACTTCCAGTGCCTGAGTTTGGAACACTGTTATATCTACAACCATGCTTTCGATAGATATTAATTTGGCTTGTTGTTACCGTAACAACTCCTCTTGTTGGACGACCCATCCTTGGCTTGCTTGTGTAGTGTTGTGTATCTCCTCGAGGTTGGATTTCAGTTGTTGGATTTATTGTCTGTCATTGTCTCTCATCTAGCCGAAGCCCTTGTTGACCTCACTTTTGACGTTCTATTCTACAATCTTTATTTGGTTTTGTAATTGGTTTATTAGTAGGTATTTTTGCTTTAGTAGTTCTTTTAAGGTTCCAACAAAAAACTGGTTTGTTGTTGCATAAGACCCAAATGAACCTGCCACTTCTTCAGTGAATTCCACCTCTTCTAAGGCTTCTCCATCAGTTAGTACACTGTATCTCTTGACCATTGTACCCACCCTTTGGTGTGTTTCTCTCTTCACCACAACTTTCCTTTTCTTGCTAAAAAAGAAATCAGTAGGAGGTATCTCTTCTATAGGAATTGGCGTTAGATCGTCTATAAATACTACCTCTACACTGAGGTTCCCTCTAGTGAACTATAAAGGCATGATAAACTGAATGGGGCTGTCGATTTCTGTGGATGAATACTTTCCAATCATGTCTATAGTTGACTTATCTAGTGTAGACAATGGCCTATCTTCTCCTTTCTTTGTTAATGTCTCTACTTGATCTTTGGCCTGATTACCTGACACATCTGTCTCTGGGGTATCTTCTTTCTACTTTGAGATCTTAGTTTTCTCTAAGTATTCCTAGGTTTCTTTTTTTCCAAGGTTTACAGCTTCTGAACTTTTGGTCTTTGTTTGCTATGTATCTGGAGATGTAGGGACTCCCCCTTGTAACACTTTAGGGAGGATACTTCTTCGATGCCTCTGAAAGTCGTAGAATTCAATCATTCTTTCGAGTTACAGAGCTTGAACCTAGACTAAGACCTCTGGATAAGATCTCACTCCTCAAAAAATATCTTCTTGAGGAGAATCCTCATGTTCATACCTTTTCAAACCGAAAATGGCCATGTGGTTACCCACGACTTTCTGCGGGTCGTGCTTCTTGAATTCAATGTTTACCAGTTTTATTTCTTCTAAGGCCGCGACCTCCACTCTGGAGTGGCCGAAATCCAAAAGAGAAAATGCACCAATGTGTAAGATAAAATATGGCCATACCTTTTTCTCTACTCCTTCGAGTTCTTTGCTAATCCCGCTGAGTATAGTGTTTCGTGCGACCTCGCGACACACTAGCCTGTCTGGTAAAAATTGCGGCAGAGTATATCGAGGAACCATGATATAAGAGAAGTGATCCTCAAGGTACCAGTATGACACGTTGCCCAGGTTAGCCACAATTGTATCTGATATTCTAGGAGATGGGTGACCAAATATAACGGTGTGCATTGACACCACTACCCAGTTACAGATTTCATAGAAGAAATCTTTCGCATTGTCTTCCGAGAGCTTCGAATGATAGATGTGAATTGGTTCTGTGCTATTTGGAGTCCAGATCCATCCCATCAATGGGAAAGGCATCATGAAATAGATTGCATCCATAATATAAGTTGACATGAAGAATGAAGTTGATTTCCCTTTATTTTTGTGTGCCCGTTGTTCTGTAATTTCACTAGCCAGATTGTCTGACAATATTTTGGCCCAGTCAAAAGAATATTCTTCGGCTAATGTGTGTATAATGGGTAACCATGGCAGAAAGAAATTGGTTGTGTTCTCTTTCCCATAAAGCATGCACATCATCATGGCTATATACATGAACTGTGGTTCTAACGATGAAATTGAGTATGTGCCATGAGAATCGGCTCTGAAATTTTCGAGGCATGAATACGAGTCTTTGATCAAGTTAGAAAGGATTTTTCCAAATTGATCACACTCCTTCTTGTTGAAATATTCTAAGAAACTGGCATTGTAAGTGAAGTTTGGTGTTGGGGACAACTTGTACATCACTTGTATGTGCTTTGGCCGAAATGATTCAACAACTACCTTATGAGAATTGAATATAGTTCTAGTTGGGATATCTACATGATCTAGTGCCCATCTAATCATATCATTGTAGGGTAAAAGTCATGGCCTTGTTGCTACCTTGTGCATATCTGACTGAGCAATAATCTTGTACTTGGTAGACAAGTATTCCTTTTCTTTGTCACTTGAATCATCTGCGCAGTTTATCAACTTGTATTGTAGGGTGTTGAATACTTGCATCCAGGTTTTAACTGTATCTACCTTTTGGGCGAGGTGTCAGAGATAACCTCTGTGTTCTGGCTTGAAATTTCACCAGTCACTTTAGGTGTTTTATGTGGAGCCATGGTGTCGAGTCTTAGAGTTCTATTTTCTATTATAGAGAACGAGAATGCAGAAAATTGATTATTTCTCTAAGCCAACTCTGTGAAAACGAGAATGTAATTCAGAAAATGAAAAATCTTATTTTCCTCAAGCATATCAATCCACGCAGATCTTCACTGATAAATGCGTTTAATTCCTTTAGTAAAAATATTTGGGCGACAAATCAAGATCTTATTTGAAATCATTTCCCTAAATCAACTATTAATGTCATTAATGGTTGACTTTCATGATCTGGGAAAAGCATAGAGAACATTTGAATTTACCCGCATTTCAAATCAATGCAAACTTTATAGGAGATAAGATTGCTTATGGTGTTAATAAATCAAGTTTATCCTGTTAATTTATCATGTTTAACCTTAATCCATTTCAGGGTTTGGAGTCCTGGGTGATCTTATTTCAGTTCAAGCTATGATACCCGAATCACGAAATCATGATTTGATCAATTAATATAAACCAAGTTTAACCTTTTAGTTAATTGTGATTAATTAAGGGTTTCGCGACTTTGGGTATTGGGATTTCGAGTTGTCGTTCAAGACGGGATTCCGAAAACACGAAATCATGATTTGATCAATTAATATTAATCAAGTTTAACCTTTTAATTAATTGTGATTAATTAAGGGTTTCACGACTTCGGGTATCGAGATTTCAAGTTGTCGTTTAAGACAGGATTCCTGAAACACGAAGTTGCAACAAGATTTAATTATCGTTAATCACTATTAATTGTTTAATTAACCTAGATTAATTAAGAGTTTTGAGAATTAGGGTATCAGGATTTCAAGTTGTCATTCAATACAGGATTCCTGAAATGCGAAGTTGTGATAAGATTTAATTGTCGTTAATCATTATTAATCATTTAATTAACCTGGTTTAAATTAAGCTAGTTTCGCAATTTTGTATATCGAGACTTTGGAGTTATTTACATGTCTGACTGCTAGTATTTCGAAACACTAAAACCTGACACTTTAAAGGTTGTCTTTAGCGATTTAACCTTTCAACTAGTGGGTGGCTCCATAACTTTTAAGAACTTAGGATTGTTGCATTAAACAAAAAACCTCATCAATGGTGATATCCAAGTGCGTGTTTTTTTTTATTTAAAGAAGAATTAAACTTATTTAATTCTAAAGTTTAGAAAAAATATATGTTTCAACACCCCAGAAGATGAAAAGCCAACATTTTTCTGGACCTCGTTTTGGGTAGTTTGGTGTATGAACTTCTCAGGGGCGTAATGTTTGCATACAATCTTCATTTGGGACGAACGATAGCTCGTTGGAAATGTATCATCAAGGATATTCATTTTGGGGGATGAATCAAAGCCTTTAGCCATGAATGAGATTCTTGATCCTGAAAAAACTTCATTTAGGTCCTCAAAATGGCCCTGGAAGTTTAGGAACCGAAAAACTGCTAAAAATAGTAAATTGCTAGAAGATTGTTTTGAGGCAGTTGGAATAGGTGGGTGGCCACCAAAATATACTTGGATAAATCCTACTTCCTTAGGAATAAATGGTCTTCATTGTGTTGAGTCCCTAGGGGAGAGGGAAAATCATTTGTTGAATTTGCATCTCAATGCGTTTCTTGCCTTGCTAGAGAAGTTATGCTACTTAGCTTATTGAAGGCTATCATGAACTTGTGGCTGGAAGGGTTGAACCAGTATGGCTACATGATATGACTATGTGTAGAAGGAATATTTGCACTTTTATTCAATCTTGTTAATTTACTTCTGCTGGGTAGATGGTGCTTACAATGAGGCTACAGTGGTTGTAGTGTCCTTCTGTTCACCTTTGGAACATATTGTGAAGAAGCTTAATTTTATAGTATGAGATGATACCTTGCGAAATTATTTAGGTGGGAAAGTAGTTGGAACTACCTCTGGTATCCTGTAGAGATGACCCTCTAGAGTAACAATGACACTACAGGGTCGAGACTCATAAATAACATGCTTCTTCCAAATATATGGTTAGCCCAAAAGAACATCACATATATCCAGCGAGGAAACATCACATAATACCTCATTTTTGAAGGGATGGATTTCGTATGACAATCAAAAGTGTTGGCTGACATGAAGATATCATCCCTGGCGAAGCCACCCAATGTTGTATTTTTGCAGGTGTGGTATTTTCGACAATTTGAACTGTTTGGCGACCTATGCTGAGATGAGGTTCTTCTTGCTTCTACTAACAACAATAAAATGAAGTGGGGTCCCCTTCACCCACACATTTTAATGAAAAAGTCACTCCCCCTCTTCAGGATATGCTTGTTCTTCTGGTTGAATTGTTGTGGTCGCAACAATAGAAGTGGGGTCTGCATCGATGATCTGTCTTTTCTTATTATTTTCTAAATCAAATTTTGAATCAGGGTTCAGCTCCTTGTCTTTGATATCGACCACCAATGATTGTTTTGAGCGACATTCATTATTGTTGTTCCAAGGGATTTTTTGGAAATCACACCACTTTTTAGTGTCCTTCTTCATCTTCTTGTGACCCTTCTTTTCCTATGGCTTGGATTGGTTTTCAAGAGGTTGTTTGTTATGGTCGTCTTTATCAAAATTTGGTTTTTGGGAATTTGCAGACTCAAAATCCCATTTGCTCTGGTGCTTAAATTTATGCTCGATTTTGTCAGCATATCAATAGGAAGCTCCAAGTGATGAGATGTCCAGGAAATGCATTTCAGTTTGGATGTACCTATGCAAAGCCCCGTGGTATTTCATAACTAGATGTTGTTAAGAGTATTTGATACCTATCTTGTTGCACAAGGTATGGAAAGTATTTGTGAACTCCAACATTGTTTTCCCCCTCTCTTTCTGTAGTGTGGTCCATCTCATGTACTGGTCATCATAGTTACCAATAGGGTAATACTTCTCCTTGACCGCATCCACAAAAAAATCCCAAGTGGGCTCGGCCCCATATATTCTAGACTCCTCTATGGAACTTTTCTCCTAATAAGTTTCCCACCAATTTTTGACATGGGGGAGATCCTTAAGGAGTG
>ML812608.1:37162-49500 GCA_009831015.1 Picea engelmannii
TTCATAATCTTGCCTCATCAAATGAGGTTGTTGACAATCATCGCCAAGATTATTCATATCTTCCTCTAACTCCTCAAATTCTTGTATGTCATCTCCTATAAAATTTTCATTTTTAAAGGGGGCCTGAATCTTTTGATCTTCATTTTTAATTATTCTTTGTTTTATTTGAGGGTTAGGGTTCCTCCTAAAATATTTTTTGGCGAACTGCTCTGCTTTGGATTGATCCAATTCCATCTTCTAAATTTTGTTCGATAATTCTTTAATTATTTTTTCCATACCATCCATCTTATCTTCCAAGGACCTCCCAGATCTGGAGGGTCCTTCTTGTTCTCTATATCATCCAGTCTCTTTATTTCCCATTTTGAATTTAGTTTTTAACTTTCCCAATGCCATCATATTTGAATCTATTTCTACAACATCATCTTGCATTCTAGTTAGGTAAACAACTCTCCTTTCCCTCAATAATAGAGTGAAATCGAGCTTGAAAGCCCCAACAAAAGTTACTTTCGCTGTGGGTTGGGAAGGTTTAACTTCAACTGGGATCTTGTTATATAATTTATTAAATCTTTGAGTCAATTCGAGAACTGTTTCTGAATTTTTCTTTCTCAAATCTCCAAACTCAGTTAAATAATAAAGATGATCTTTTCTTTCTCCCCATTGTCTGAGAAAGGCGCTTTCTAACTCATCATATGATCCTATTGAACCCACCGGCATTCCTCGGAACCAAGTTCTTACCTGTCCTTCGGAACTTTGGAATAACAGTCATGAATAAACATCCTCGTGCTTGAGGCCAACAATGTCGGTGAATTGATCAAAGAAATTTATGTTCTCAGTCGCGGTTAGGTCTCCCTCTCCTATAAACTTTGGCAGGTTTTTCATATAGTTTTCAGGTAAATCATGGAGGGGGACTGGGAGAACCAAAGGAGCATATCTGGCAGCTACTTTAGCTAAAATTCTAGGAGGTGGGGGTGGTCCATGACTTCCTCCTCCTCCTCCTCTGGCAGGATGTCCTCCTCCACCTCTAACACCACCTCCACCGACACCTCCTCCTGTAGCAGCCATTGACAATCTAGGGGATGAAACTTGGATATATTAGAGAGGGTTTTCAAAGACCTGAAGTGACCTTTCGACTACTTTGGGATGAAGTAAAAGAGGTTATGGGAACTGACTGTTAGGAGACAGAAAAACTGAAAAGGGAGGAAACAAGAGAAGAGGAATAGGTTCTTCAGACTTGCAAGATATGTAAACGGGAGAACCAACGGGAGTCGAATCAGAGTGTATGCAATATTCTTCGAAACTTCGGGTATTGAATATCGATTGAAGCAGGTATAGAGATAGGATTTTTACCTTTATTGGTAAAGGAGTTAGTTGAATTGGTTTCGGCCTTTATCTCGGATAAAACTAATCTGGAGTTTATGATTTCAGCTTCAATTCTATCTGTTGATGTTTCTCCGAAAAGGATTTGGGTGGAAACTTCTTGCGAAGTTAACAGTTCAAGTGGAACCTTATCATTAGACTGTGTGGGTTTAAGTTGGTAGACTTTACTTGTGGAAACAATGGTTTTCTTAAGGTATCCCCTTGGTTTTAAAAATTTTCCAAGGTCGAAAACGGGCGTGGTCTGCTCATCACCTGGGTTTTGTCTAGTATTCCTTTGACCGAATGCCAGTTTATTAATTGTGGAGTCACCAAGTGAAAGATAAAAGTTAAGCCTTATAATGTATTCAATATTTGTTCACTATCAAAGAGAGAAACTTACAATGTTGTTCTCTAAAGGAAAAATAACTTTCTTTCTCCGTCCCCGACAACGACGCCAAAAAGATGTTTTTCATGATTTTGTACTTAAGGCTCAAGGCACAATGTCAGACATCAGGAAATAAGGAAAGTTTAAAAGTTTTATTTTTCTATCTTAGTTATGTGAGAAAAATTCCTTAAATTGAATTAGTAGTATAACATCTCAGAGGTCGTTTTTCATGTCTGATTTAAATTTGAAAATATTGGATGTAATGAAATAAAAACATAAAGCTATTAGACAAAGCAAGGAATCAAATACCTAAGAATCTTACTTTGTTACAGAAGAAGAAAATGGATAATGTAACCTTAAATGAAGCATAAAATGTAGAAATCTAATTAATTCACAGGTATTGTATCTACTAACAGTAAATACAGAAGAAAAGCTATTTTTTCTTAGACAACTAAATGAAATATAACCACAATAGATGTTGTGCTAAATTGTGATCAGGCATTCATCAAGGAAATAAAAGAAAAGATGCTAGAATATGGAAAGACATAAGACCACATAACTCAAATGGACGAAATGTGGAATCTCTGGTCTGCACTTGTATTAATTCTCAATGAGGAGAGTTTTCTCGATTACAACCGACAAGAAGCAACCCTTGTTTATTCTTTTGAATATGCATTTATACGAAAGTTCTCAACCTCAAACGGTTGGAATTTCCCTGTCTTTAGAATAATTAAAATTACAAAATATAGAAGTTGAACGCTTCACTTGTATTCTTCTTGATCTTCTCATAATGTTGGCATGGGCATTTTCCTTTTCTGTCTTCTATCTCCAAAATAGATAATGTACACAGATTGTATCATTGGTTTGCAAAGGTACTACTTTTCCCTGCTCAATACATTTGATGCATCTGCCCACAAATTGAGCTACCAACTTGGAAGATTCTGTTAATTTATTAGCCTCGAAAATGTATAATTTATTTTCTAGCTAAGGCAATCTCTCTTCTATTCGTCTATCCTCTGAAATAATAGACTGCAGTTGTAGATTAGGATTAACTAGCCATATATCTATTTGAGCAATATCGACATGTTTTATCTGTGATATTTCAACTTGGGTTTCTTCCATATTTGTCTTAATGTCAAGATGATGTTTGGATATATCGATCTGACCCAATATTCCAGAACTATATTCTTTATCAAGGCCTAATAATTCTTTGTTAAGTGAACAAAAAACTTCTTCACAAGATTCTTTCACTTCCTTAGCCATTTTCTTACCTTCGACTATGTTTGAATCCCAAATCTTTAGTATAATATCACCTCTAGTTTGCTTTGAAATGGACAATACAAAAGCCATAGCTCTTCCTTCTTTTGTTGATGATATAACCGCTTCTTGGAAGGTAGTCCGAGCAATGATAGCCTCTCTCTCTCTCTCTTAAAACAATATTACTTAATGCTTGATCCATCACTTGAGAATGATTTTGGACGATTTTTACTTTAGAGAGTAGGCTTTGTTGTGATTCTTCTACTTTATGTCACACTTCCAGTGCCTGAGTTTGGAACACTGTTATATCTACAACCATGCTTTCGATAGATATTAATTTGGCTTGTTGTTACCGTAACAACTCCTCTTGTTGGACGACCCATCCTTGGCTTGCTTGTGTAGTGTTGTGTATCTCCTCGAGGTTGGATTTCAGTTGTTGGATTTATTGTCTGTCATTGTCTCTCATCTAGCCGAAGCCCTTGTTGACCTCACTTTTGACGTTCTATTCTACAATCTTTATTTGGTTTTGTAATTGGTTTATTAGTAGGTATTTTTGCTTTAGTAGTTCTTTTAAGGTTCCAACAAAAAACTGGTTTGTTGTTGCATAAGACCCAAATGAACCTGCCACTTCTTCAGTGAATTCCACCTCTTCTAAGGCTTCTCCATCAGTTAGTACACTGTATCTCTTGACCATTGTACCCACCCTTTGGTGTGTTTCTCTCTTCACCACAACTTTCCTTTTCTTGCTAAAAAAGAAATCAGTAGGAGGTATCTCTTCTATAGGAATTGGCGTTAGATCGTCTATAAATACTACCTCTACACTGAGGTTCCCTCTAGTGAACTATAAAGGCATGATAAACTGAATGGGGCTGTCGATTTCTGTGGATGAATACTTTCCAATCATGTCTATAGTTGACTTATCTAGTGTAGACAATGGCCTATCTTCTCCTTTCTTTGTTAATGTCTCTACTTGATCTTTGGCCTGATTACCTGACACATCTGTCTCTGGGGTATCTTCTTTCTACTTTGAGATCTTAGTTTTCTCTAAGTATTCCTAGGTTTCTTTTTTTCCAAGGTTTACAGCTTCTGAACTTTTGGTCTTTGTTTGCTATGTATCTGGAGATGTAGGGACTCCCCCTTGTAACACTTTAGGGAGGATACTTCTTCGATGCCTCTGAAAGTCGTAGAATTCAATCATTCTTTCGAGTTACAGAGCTTGAACCTAGACTAAGACCTCTGGATAAGATCTCACTCCTCAAAAAATATCTTCTTGAGGAGAATCCTCATGTTCATACCTTTTCAAACCGAAAATGGCCATGTGGTTACCCACGACTTTCTGCGGGTCGTGCTTCTTGAATTCAATGTTTACCAGTTTTATTTCTTCTAAGGCCGCGACCTCCACTCTGGAGTGGCCGAAATCCAAAAGAGAAAATGCACCAATGTGTAAGATAAAATATGGCCATACCTTTTTCTCTACTCCTTCGAGTTCTTTGCTAATCCCGCTGAGTATAGTGTTTCGTGCGACCTCGCGACACACTAGCCTGTCTGGTAAAAATTGCGGCAGAGTATATCGAGGAACCATGATATAAGAGAAGTGATCCTCAAGGTACCAGTATGACACGTTGCCCAGGTTAGCCACAATTGTATCTGATATTCTAGGAGATGGGTGACCAAATATAACGGTGTGCATTGACACCACTACCCAGTTACAGATTTCATAGAAGAAATCTTTCGCATTGTCTTCCGAGAGCTTCGAATGATAGATGTGAATTGGTTCTGTGCTATTTGGAGTCCAGATCCATCCCATCAATGGGAAAGGCATCATGAAATAGATTGCATCCATAATATAAGTTGACATGAAGAATGAAGTTGATTTCCCTTTATTTTTGTGTGCCCGTTGTTCTGTAATTTCACTAGCCAGATTGTCTGACAATATTTTGGCCCAGTCAAAAGAATATTCTTCGGCTAATGTGTGTATAATGGGTAACCATGGCAGAAAGAAATTGGTTGTGTTCTCTTTCCCATAAAGCATGCACATCATCATGGCTATATACATGAACTGTGGTTCTAACGATGAAATTGAGTATGTGCCATGAGAATCGGCTCTGAAATTTTCGAGGCATGAATACGAGTCTTTGATCAAGTTAGAAAGGATTTTTCCAAATTGATCACACTCCTTCTTGTTGAAATATTCTAAGAAACTGGCATTGTAAGTGAAGTTTGGTGTTGGGGACAACTTGTACATCACTTGTATGTGCTTTGGCCGAAATGATTCAACAACTACCTTATGAGAATTGAATATAGTTCTAGTTGGGATATCTACATGATCTAGTGCCCATCTAATCATATCATTGTAGGGTAAAAGTCATGGCCTTGTTGCTACCTTGTGCATATCTGACTGAGCAATAATCTTGTACTTGGTAGACAAGTATTCCTTTTCTTTGTCACTTGAATCATCTGCGCAGTTTATCAACTTGTATTGTAGGGTGTTGAATACTTGCATCCAGGTTTTAACTGTATCTACCTTTTGGGCGAGGTGTCAGAGATAACCTCTGTGTTCTGGCTTGAAATTTCACCAGTCACTTTAGGTGTTTTATGTGGAGCCATGGTGTCGAGTCTTAGAGTTCTATTTTCTATTATAGAGAACGAGAATGCAGAAAATTGATTATTTCTCTAAGCCAACTCTGTGAAAACGAGAATGTAATTCAGAAAATGAAAAATCTTATTTTCCTCAAGCATATCAATCCACGCAGATCTTCACTGATAAATGCGTTTAATTCCTTTAGTAAAAATATTTGGGCGACAAATCAAGATCTTATTTGAAATCATTTCCCTAAATCAACTATTAATGTCATTAATGGTTGACTTTCATGATCTGGGAAAAGCATAGAGAACATTTGAATTTACCCGCATTTCAAATCAATGCAAACTTTATAGGAGATAAGATTGCTTATGGTGTTAATAAATCAAGTTTATCCTGTTAATTTATCATGTTTAACCTTAATCCATTTCAGGGTTTGGAGTCCTGGGTGATCTTATTTCAGTTCAAGCTATGATACCCGAATCACGAAATCATGATTTGATCAATTAATATAAACCAAGTTTAACCTTTTAGTTAATTGTGATTAATTAAGGGTTTCGCGACTTTGGGTATTGGGATTTCGAGTTGTCGTTCAAGACGGGATTCCGAAAACACGAAATCATGATTTGATCAATTAATATTAATCAAGTTTAACCTTTTAATTAATTGTGATTAATTAAGGGTTTCACGACTTCGGGTATCGAGATTTCAAGTTGTCGTTTAAGACAGGATTCCTGAAACACGAAGTTGCAACAAGATTTAATTATCGTTAATCACTATTAATTGTTTAATTAACCTAGATTAATTAAGAGTTTTGAGAATTAGGGTATCAGGATTTCAAGTTGTCATTCAATACAGGATTCCTGAAATGCGAAGTTGTGATAAGATTTAATTGTCGTTAATCATTATTAATCATTTAATTAACCTGGTTTAAATTAAGCTAGTTTCGCAATTTTGTATATCGAGACTTTGGAGTTATTTACATGTCTGACTGCTAGTATTTCGAAACACTAAAACCTGACACTTTAAAGGTTGTCTTTAGCGATTTAACCTTTCAACTAGTGGGTGGCTCCATAACTTTTAAGAACTTAGGATTGTTGCATTAAACAAAAAACCTCATCAATGGTGATATCCAAGTGCGTGTTTTTTTTTATTTAAAGAAGAATTAAACTTATTTAATTCTAAAGTTTAGAAAAAATATATGTTTCAACACCCCAGAAGATGAAAAGCCAACATTTTTCTGGACCTCGTTTTGGGTAGTTTGGTGTATGAACTTCTCAGGGGCGTAATGTTTGCATACAATCTTCATTTGGGACGAACGATAGCTCGTTGGAAATGTATCATCAAGGATATTCATTTTGGGGGATGAATCAAAGCCTTTAGCCATGAATGAGATTCTTGATCCTGAAAAAACTTCATTTAGGTCCTCAAAATGGCCCTGGAAGTTTAGGAACCGAAAAACTGCTAAAAATAGTAAATTGCTAGAAGATTGTTTTGAGGCAGTTGGAATAGGTGGGTGGCCACCAAAATATACTTGGATAAATCCTACTTCCTTAGGAATAAATGGTCTTCATTGTGTTGAGTCCCTAGGGGAGAGGGAAAATCATTTGTTGAATTTGCATCTCAATGCGTTTCTTGCCTTGCTAGAGAAGTTATGCTACTTAGCTTATTGAAGGCTATCATGAACTTGTGGCTGGAAGGGTTGAACCAGTATGGCTACATGATATGACTATGTGTAGAAGGAATATTTGCACTTTTATTCAATCTTGTTAATTTACTTCTGCTGGGTAGATGGTGCTTACAATGAGGCTACAGTGGTTGTAGTGTCCTTCTGTTCACCTTTGGAACATATTGTGAAGAAGCTTAATTTTATAGTATGAGATGATACCTTGCGAAATTATTTAGGTGGGAAAGTAGTTGGAACTACCTCTGGTATCCTGTAGAGATGACCCTCTAGAGTAACAATGACACTACAGGGTCGAGACTCATAAATAACATGCTTCTTCCAAATATATGGTTAGCCCAAAAGAACATCACATATATCCAGCGAGGAAACATCACATAATACCTCATTTTTGAAGGGATGGATTTCGTATGACAATCAAAAGTGTTGGCTGACATGAAGATATCATCCCTGGCGAAGCCACCCAATGTTGTATTTTTGCAGGTGTGGTATTTTCGACAATTTGAACTGTTTGGCGACCTATGCTGAGATGAGGTTCTTCTTGCTTCTACTAACAACAATAAAATGAAGTGGGGTCCCCTTCACCCACACATTTTAATGAAAAAGTCACTCCCCCTCTTCAGGATATGCTTGTTCTTCTGGTTGAATTGTTGTGGTCGCAACAATAGAAGTGGGGTCTGCATCGATGATCTGTCTTTTCTTATTATTTTCTAAATCAAATTTTGAATCAGGGTTCAGCTCCTTGTCTTTGATATCGACCACCAATGATTGTTTTGAGCGACATTCATTATTGTTGTTCCAAGGGATTTTTTGGAAATCACACCACTTTTTAGTGTCCTTCTTCATCTTCTTGTGACCCTTCTTTTCCTATGGCTTGGATTGGTTTTCAAGAGGTTGTTTGTTATGGTCGTCTTTATCAAAATTTGGTTTTTGGGAATTTGCAGACTCAAAATCCCATTTGCTCTGGTGCTTAAATTTATGCTCGATTTTGTCAGCATATCAATAGGAAGCTCCAAGTGATGAGATGTCCAGGAAATGCATTTCAGTTTGGATGTACCTATGCAAAGCCCCGTGGTATTTCATAACTAGATGTTGTTAAGAGTATTTGATACCTATCTTGTTGCACAAGGTATGGAAAGTATTTGTGAACTCCAACATTGTTTTCCCCCTCTCTTTCTGTAGTGTGGTCCATCTCATGTACTGGTCATCATAGTTACCAATAGGGTAATACTTCTCCTTGACCGCATCCACAAAAAAATCCCAAGTGGGCTCGGCCCCATATATTCTAGACTCCTCTATGGAACTTTTCTCCTAATAAGTTTCCCACCAATTTTTGACATGGGGGAGATCCTTAAGGAGTGCGAATGTGATATTTTCCCTATCAGAAAAATTGTGAATAGAGAAATAACCTTTTATCATATTTAACCATTTTTCTAGAGCATATGCATCTATCTGCCCTTGAAATATGGGGATATCAAAGTAAAATTGTACCTTGAAAGGAGAGGTTCCTCCAAAGTGGTCATTTGATGAAGATGTTTATGTTTTTATCAAAATTCGTTGAAGGATGTGGGAAAAATTCTCCATCATTTCACCCCTCTATTGCGTGAGAGATTGATCAAGCAATAGATTAATAGAATTGTATGCTTAGTCATTTTTATTTTCTTCTTCCATGGAGGGTTTCTCGGGTGTGTGAAAGATATTTTCCTCATGAGATACAATATCAAGACCCAAATTGCTATACTCGTACCTCATCGGGGACATGCACTGAAAAACAATCAAGAGCAGCGTGCTCTGATACCATTGATCCATATTATTTTTGTCACGAAATGGGAGATGAGATATAATAAAGAAATGTACATAGATATTGCAAGAGAACCAATAATATAACAAATATATATATATATATATATATATATATATATATAAAGAGCCACAAATACACAATAATACACAATTTCTATTAATGAGTGAAATGTACAAAACTGTAGAAATGCAGAGTGAAAGACTCACTAGAATGGTGGAAGCTTATCTCTAAGAAGAGATGTGAAGGATACTCAAATTCACAAGAAGAAGGATTACGATGAGGCTCTAAATGAATTTTTAACATAAATAAAATCCAAAACCCTAACCCCGAAAGATAAAAAGCCAATAGTTTTGTGGACCCTGTTAAGGGTAGTTTGGTGTATCAACTTCTTAGGGGCATAACTTTGACATACAATATCCATTTAGGGCACACAATTACTCGTTGGAAAGGTATTGTCGAGGAGATTCATTTTTTGGGATAAATAAAAACCTTTTAATATCATTGAGGTGCTCTATCCCAAAAAAAAATCATTTAGGACCTTAAAATGGCCTGGGAAGTTCATGAATTGAAAAATTACTAAAAATAGTAAATTGCTAGAAGACTGTTTTGAGCTAGTTGGAATAGGTGGGTGGCCATGGATATCCACCTATATAAATACTCCCTCTTTAGTAAGCAATGGTATCCATTACGTTGAGTTCCCAAGGGAGAGAGAAAAACATTCGTTGAATCTGCATCTTGACGAACTTATTGCCTTGCTAGAGAAGTTGTGTTGCTTAGCTTGTTGAAGGTTGTCACGAACCTATGGATGGAAGGGTTGGTTCATTATAGATACATGATATGAATGTGCATATAAGGAATCTTTGACCTTTTCTTCAATATTTTCGACCTGATTTTTCTGGGTAGACGGTGCTTGGACTGAGGCTGCAGTGGTTGTAGTGTCCTTTTGTTCACCTTTGGAACAGATTGTGAAGAAGTTGGATTTTTAAGTATGAGATAATACCTTGCGACACTCTTTAGGTGGGAAGTAGTTGGAAATACCTCTAGTATCCTATAGAGATGAACCCCCATAGTAGAAATGACACTACGGGGTCGAGACTCATAAATAGAATGGTGCTTCCATATATATGGCTAGCCCAAAAGAACATCATAGATATCCAGTGAGGAAACATCACATAGTACCTCATCCTTGAAGGGATGGATATCATATGACAATCAACATTGTTGGCTGACACAAAGATCTCATCCCTGATGAAGCCACCGGATATTGTATGGTGGCGGGTGTGGTAGTTTCGACAATCCCAACTGTTTGACGACCTCTACTAAGATGAGGTTCTTATGGATTATACTATCAATAATAAAATGAAACGGGGTCTTGTTCAACCACATATGTGAATGAAAAATGTTCTCCCCCTCTTCAGTATCTCTTGTTCCTTCTGGTTGAACCGGTTCGATTTCAAAAGTAGTAGTGGGGTCTGCGTCGATGATAGGTCTTTTCCAATTATTTTCTGAATCAGATTTCGAATGAAGGTTCAGCTCCTTGTATTTGATCTAGACCACCAATGATTGTTTTGAGTGAAATTCATTAATGTTGTGCCAAGGGATTTTGTGCAAATCAAACCACTTTCCAATGTCCTTCTTCGTCTTCCCGTGACCCTTCTTTTCCTGTGGCTTGGATTGGTTTTTGGGAGACTACTTTTTAGGGTCGTCTTTATCAAAATTTGGTTGTTGAGGATTTGAAGACCCAAAATCCCATTTGTTCTAGTTATTAAATTTATTCTCAATTTTGATAGCATATCGATACGTAGGTCCAAGTGATGATATGTCCAGGAAATCCAATTCAGTTTAGATGTACCTATGCAGAGCCCTGTGGTATTTCAGAACCATATGTTGCTTGGAATATTTGATACCCATATTGGTGCACAAGGTATGGAAAGTATTTGTGAATTATGAAACTTTTTGTCTCGACTCTTTCCATAGTTTGGTCCATCTCATGTATTGGTTGTCATAGTTACCAACAAGGTAATACTGCCCCTTGACCGCGTCCACAAAAAAATCCCACGTGGGCTCGGCCCCATATATTCCAGACTCCTCTATGGAACTTTTCTCCCAGTAAGTTTCCCACCAATGTTTGACATAAGGGAGAGACTTAAGGAGTGGGAAGTGATCTTTCCATGTCAAAAAAATTATGAACAAAGAAATAACCTTCTAGCCGATTTAACCATTTTTTAGGGCATATGCATCTATCTATCCTTCAAATATAGGAATATCAAAATTAACTTGTACCTTGAAAGGAGAGGTGCCTCCAAATTTGTCATTTTATGAACATGCGTTGAAGGATGTGGGAAAAATTCTCCATCATTTCATCCCTCTGTTGCATGAGAGCTTGTTCAAGCAATAGATTAATAGAATCTTATGCTCCATCATTTTAATTTTCTTCTTCCATGGAGGGTTTCTTGGGTGTACGAGAGCTATTTTCCTCGAGAGAGACAAGATCGAGACCCAATTTGATATACTCGTACCTTGTCGGGGACATGCACTAAAAATCGATCAAGAGAAGCCTGCTTTGATAACAGTGATCCAGATTATTTTCATAACATCCCCAACATCCAACTGGGCTATGCCACATAAAACATTTCGAACTTTATGCAAATTAAACATATACACACATAAAATCTTGTGGAACTTTATATATATATAAATTAAAATAGACAAATAAATTCTATAAATGCACAAAGTCATACATAAATAAAGGAATTCCTAACTAGGATGATGTATCACAGACAACAGGAAAGACTCCATCACAGGTGCCAACTAAAACTAACAGCCTACAGTCCTTCATTCCCCACTTTCTTGTCCCACCCTAGAAAGTGTGCCCCTTCTCTAGTCAACAGTCCCTCGGTTGCCCCACTTCCCTTCTAGGGCTTCAACAATAGGTTGGATAGGAAATCTCAGAGCCCTGTAGCTGCAGTTTAACACCTTCAGGAAATTAATTCCCAACAATTCTCTCACCTGGAGAGAATTTCTCACGGTCCTGACAACCCGCCTATTTAATATCCCACGATCTTGACAACCCGCTTCTGCAGTCTAGCTCCCAAGCTAACTAGGTACAGATACATGTATGGGTATGGTGTTAAGAACCAAATACCAATATAGCATAGAAAAACCTCAGAAAAAGTACTCAACACCTTGAAAAAGAGATAATTTCAGATAATAAGCCTCTTCGAGGGGGAAACCTCCTTTTACCCCACTTAAATGTTCAAGTACAAGATGA
>ML812608.1:54042-104219 GCA_009831015.1 Picea engelmannii
CCTTTAAAGTTCCTATGAATACATCAATCAAGTGCTCATCTGGAATATCGGTTACCTTTATATTAAATCTTTGGAAGTTCTCAATGTGCTCGGTAACTGAACCCTTTTGCTTGAGATTTATCAATTGGATAAAGAAGGTATTGTTCCTTGTATCCTCATAGCGTGCTATCATTTCTTCTGTGAAAATTGTCCAAGTGACGAGTGATTTGCGAGAACAAAGCCATCGATACCATACAAATTGATTAGGTTCTAAATATAAAGAAGCAATTCATACTTTTTGTGTATGTGGCACATTATGGAGATCAAAGAATTGCTCCATTTGAAGTATCCATGTGATTGGGTCCTTGCCATCAAACTTCCTCATATCAATCTTAGGAACGTGGTTGGTCTTGAAACCAAAGTTGGAGTTTCTCCATTCTTGATTCACCTTCCTTGTCTCCTCATCATGAATTTCATGGGATGCATTTTCACTTTCAGGTGTCTTCTCCGTTACAAAATTTTTCAATACTTCCATGATATCCCCTTTTAAACCATCCATCTTAGTATCCAACTTAGCTTCCATTGAATCCATCTTAGTATCCAACTTAGATTCCATTGAATCCATCTTAGTATCCAACTTAGCTTCCATTGAATCCATCTTCTTTTGTAGTTCATTTATGTCCCTACGCATTTCTTAACCTTCATCAAGAGTCCAAGTAGGATTTTCTGGAGGCTTATTTTGTGTAGAAGTTCCCTTTTTTGGTGGCATGTTGGCCAAGTATCACTTTTGAACCTTGATTGTGAGGTGGTTCTTCTAGACAATATTTCTTCTGTTGTATCTCCCAAGTTTCAGCCCTTTTGAGTATGAAACTTTATTTTATGTAGTTCTTTGATATTTCTTCTCTGCAATGCCATAGGTCTGATCAAAATTGGATGTGCCAAGTGGAATTTACGGTAACTTCCCCACAATTTGTCGATTTTTGTCCTTTCTAGGAGATCTCACTTGTATAGTGTGCCCCGCACAAAATAATTGATATAAATTCTAAAACTCATACCAGAAATACTACAGACTATCCACGATCCAATGAAACTAGTCCCACTCAATTTGGATACACTAGGAAGAAGTTATGATTGTTTTACCTGGAACACCTTCTTGAGACTAGTCAATAGGACTAGTCAGATACCCTATCTTACATAGGGTATATCTACAAATTTAAGATGACCCAGAAGATGAAATTGTTATCACAGATACATTAATAATTTATGTAAATAGCCTCCAAATTTCAGGGTCTGAAATGTTACGAAAAAGTTTTTATAGTGAAAATGTCGCAATGACTCATTTCAGGATTATTCTAGAACCCTATATTGTACAGGCTCTATCTCCGAAAGTATAAGGCCTCAGGAGAGGAATTTTGAACCCAACGTACCTTGATCCGTCTACTAAATATCCTCCAAGCCATTTCTTCTAAAACATTGTAGAAAAAAAGTTATAGTGAAAATTCCAAGGTGTCTCATATGTAGCAGCGAAACCCCAAGACCTTGAGCTCTGATACCATATGTTAAGAACCAAATAGCAATATAGCATAGAAAAACCTCAGAAAAAGTACTCAACGCCTTGAAAAAGAGATAATTTCAGATAATAAGCCTTTTCGAGGGGGCAACCTCCTTTTACCCCACTTAAATGTTCAAGTACAAGATTATTCAAAATGAAAATGTCTCCTTGGTATATATAGGAGACTAGGAGGTATAATTACAACTAATGGCATAAAGACGACATAAATAAAATAAAATTACTAATATAATATGCCCCAATTAAGGGGTAATGAGCCAATATTAAGGCTTAACATATGGATACATGTATAGGTACAATGACAGTAACAAAATGGTACGAAGAACAGTTGAATGAGTGAGTGAATGATCATGTAATCATAGGAAAATGAAATAAGTCCAAGCTATATGTATGCATGTTCCCAACTTGACACTTGTCATGTTGGGAGCTACTTTGGCTCACTTGTCCCCATCCTTATAACTTCGGATAAAATAATTATCCATACTTTATACTTTAAGGAATATTGATATAATATTCCTTTTTTCCTTAAGTTCCCTAGCTTATCCCTTTTCCTTAACTTTTATCCCCGCCCCTTTCCCTAACTAGTGGAGTTTATTCCCCCATACTCTTTTATTGTGGTAGGTCTACACACAACAATGTATTATAATAATGATAAGATATATATACAAAAATAGGCTCACCAGTCCTTAGAATCTAGGCTCTCTGGCCTAATTCCAAACATAATCCTCCTAGATTATAATAACTGGCTCACCAGCCTATAAAACACAACATATACATAAAGTCTCCCTATCCTCAAAATCGCATACACTTAAGTTTGTTGTGTGCGATATCCTAGAATGTGCACACTTCATCATTTTAGTGCATTGTTATTGGACAAATCGGTAGGTGCGGACATTAACAGATCTCCCTATATCCACCTGGATCTAGAACAAAACATGATAGGGCACGACTCTTTCCCTAAGTTGTAGCCATTGAATCTACTAATAGAAAGGAATAAGTGGCATACCTTTATATCACTTCCTTATATCTCTGTTGTTCCCGCTTCGCTTCGGTGCTCTCATGAAGTCAAGTCCAGGACAACACAAACCAACCAAAGTGAATATAGCAAAGTATATTCAATGCCAACCTATGCATATGATCAAGGAGTTACGCAATAAAGTAAGAGTGACTTTATGGGAAAGGGACATGTCGCTATATCATATTCAATGAAAGTAGAAGATACAACATGATCGCCTTGATGTTCCAAGCTTCCTTTCAGTGACCCTTGGTTCCAACACACACACTTTCTCTGCACTTGCATGAAGAAGATCCAATTCCTCTTGATAGACCAAATAGAGCCTTCAAGATTCTGTCCAAGTAGGGTTCTTCACGCAATTATTTCACCAATTCTTCATTCAATCTTTCTTAATGTTTTCCATGAGAAACCCTTCAATATATAGAAGAAGGAGAGATGGTTACATGGATGAGGATGATCCCACCAAATCTGAGAAATCAACAGAATGATAACCATATGAATGCCAAATCATTTTCTAGAAGATCCCCTTATAGAACCTTCGTGACCTCTTCTTCTTTCCAAGATTAAAAATAGGTTTGCACCCTATATATGGAGCAGAATGCGAGAAGTTCACACCCTAAGTGTGGGTGGCCTGTGAGAATGAAGGATTCTCTCACCCTAGACCATAGGCAGCCTGCGAACACATCTTAGAAATATGTTTTTGGAAGAAGATAGGAGCCATTTTTCTCAGGCAAAAGATCCTTGTTGGGAGCCTAAATACATCACTATTGAGACATCACCAGAGTGACCAAAATCTTGTGTAAAAGAATGACCCCCAAAGTATGAGTCTGAAATATATGACAACCGAAATACTTTGTAAACTGCGTGTGTGTGTCAGAAACTAGGAGCACACCTAATTGGAAACTTGCAAACAACCAAGCATCTGCAGAATATAATACCAGTTCTGAGGTAAGAATTCCCATACTCATATCATATATGAATGAAATCATAAATGTAGGTCATGGCCACCAATCATACACCATGGATCCATGCCGTCAAAATGCTGCATAGCCACCAGAAATACATTATGGATCTATGCGAGAAGACTTAAATTAAGACAACATAGCCACATGACATACAATGTGGATCTATGTGCCGATACAAATCATTACTCCATAGAAGCCTGGATCAAAAAGATGAGACCCAGGGTCTTCAATCCCATCACCTGAAAGTACGAATCTAGCCATGCGATTACATGTGCTGAAGTTGAACATGGTAGAAACCACTTGATTACTAGTCAATGATGAAACCGTTAACAAGTGCGAGGAAAATCACCATTAATGCCAATGACTCCCAAGGTACATAAGTACAATCCAACGAATGTGAATAAATGAGCTGAGGTCGAAAACTCAACAGAACCTCCCGATCAGGAGTCAATAATGAAAACCCACTGTCGAAAGCGAGGAAACCTGCCATTGAGTCATGTAAGTTCCAAGGTACCAGATACTTTCTAAGTCTTGTTTCTGGATAATGAGTTGGAGTCGATGGAACAAGACTTGTCACAGGAGGTCCTTGATGTATCCCCCATCAATGACAGAAAATAAGTAACATATTTTGAGGATGAATACAGGTTGAAACAAACACAGGGAAGGCCGACATAGTAAGAATGGACAACAGCAGATGACCGACTCAATAGAGGGCTCGTGTGAACTTCTCTTGAACATATGAATGACACGACCAAGGATCTGGCAGCAATGACTCAAAGATGACCCAAGATATGACCTTGTAGCAAGTTGAACGAGAGACAGATGGATTTCCCAACCCAGATTCAAATGATGAATAGGGGGTGTCATGTTCAAGAGCGATGCTTACTGCCATTAATATGAATACGAAAACACATCCCTTTCCTAAAATTACCCCCACCATTTTTGGCGAGTACCTCTTTATTTTTAGGCAAGCTTGAGGAGGATAGCATATGCTTGTTGATGTAAGCTCATCCTTCGAACGAGTCCCTTGGAGTATGTTTAACAAACCCTAGGAAGGAGTGCTTCGGTCCGATTATAGGTCTATTGATGTTTGTTTAACGAGTCCAAGGATAGAAACATTGGGGGTTTTTCATGTTTAGAGAGTCTAAAAAACACTTAAAGAGAACTCTCTCAGTTCCTTTTTCGTAAAAGAGTTCAACAGGACCAAAAAAGTGATAAACTATCACCCATCGAATGTTTTGTTCAGATACTTTTACGAGCGTGAACAGAACAAGATCGCTCGGCCATCTTTTCATTTTTATAGAGCGTGAAAAGAGCTTAAAGGATACTCCTTTGCATTCGTAATTTTTGTGTTACCATGACCAGTATGAAAAGATGAGAAAAGTATACTCGGTTACGTTCTCATGTATTTTCGAGCACGAGAACGAATGAATATTAGGCTCGAGGTTTTTCTAAAAACCCTAAAAATAAGTCGTACATGCGACAAAAAGAAAAAACACCCGTACTCCTTCATTTGGGCATCAAAATTGATATATATGTAAAAACCACACTCATAGGACTATTAGGGCATTAGGTTTTATAGACAAAATAATATAAAAAATCAACAAAATGGTAAAAAGTGAATAAATATGGGTAAAAAGGGCTTTTACATTTCATTGTGATTTTGCCAAAAACTTTGCCCCATACACCTCACTTTCCCCCAAATTTCTTTGCTCGATCATGGGAGGCACAAGCGACCATTCGGCTAACCATCTCTACCAACGAGGTAAGCTCTTGATCTCTCACCTTTTCCATGGTTTATTTTTAGTTTTTATTGGCAATTTTCAGGGTTTTAGGTCTATTTTAGGGCCATAACTTGCGCCTGAGCATTCTCGCAGGCTGGCCATGCGGGACCTGCGAGAATCTAGGATTCTCGCAGGCGGCCTTAAGGGCACCTGCAAGAATCTCACACTATGCTAAAAGGGCACCTGCGGGGGCCGAAAAATGAATTTTAAAATTGTCTATTGCTCAATAAAAATTATTCCAAGGTTTGAAATAAGTTGTTGACCCTTATATTATGGATTTTGTGTAGGTTTTTGACCATCACAATGATGGAGTGGTAGGAAAGAGAACATGAGGAGGAGGATTCCATTGTCGTGAATGACCCGGGTACCATCGCTTCCCTTCGAGACTGTGGGCTCTTAAAATTATTCAGGATTCCGAGCATGAGGGCCCAACTTAGATTGTTGGAATACCTGGTTCATATGTGGGAGATGGACCAATAGTTTTTTCACGTGGGAGTCCACTTGTTGACCCTAGATATCGAGGATATCTATTTTCTAATAGGGTTATCATGGCGTGGGTACCACGCTAGCTTGACCGGTGGCCGAGGTGGCGGACTCCCTATGAGTGAGTATTGTCACCAGTACTATGCTCCTGAGGTAGAAAGAAGCAAGGGAAAGGTTTCTATTTTGGGGGTCCAAGACTTGACCCTATGAACCATCTTTTTCACTATAGCACACATGGTCGGGAGCGCGGCTCCACACATGGCTCTCTAGAGCTAATTCCAATACGACATAGAGTGCACAGAGCCTCGAGTCTTCAACTGGTCGGATGCAGTTCTCCACAGTATGAAGAGGAAATTGACGAAGTGCAGAAGGGGCAACTTGAAGCAGTTTGGGTACGGATCACTTTTGGTGTCCTTCTTCCTTGAGAGGGTCCCATTGCTGTAATTACAGGTTGATTGGGGTTTACCAACCCCACAGGATCCGAGGATGCTGAGGTGGTGCAACCTCATGGCCCGACACGTAGCAGGGCCTATCATTAAGTATAATGATTCATTTTTCGACTAGTTGCATTCCCAGATGATTATGATTGATGACTATGCATACGTTGGTTTGGATTTCTGAGTGGATCTGGATTTGGCCTTACCTGAGGATGCTCAGTGGGGTTATTTAGGTAAGAAGTACACATTTTGTTCTTTTTAAATGTTTTTGTAATTTTTATCATATGAAATGTTTTTGTGTTTATCCAAGAACTAATAAAAACAATCTATTTTTGATGACACAGATGTGGGGCCATATCAACCTCCAGGAACATATCCTATTCAACAACGAGGAGAGGTGGCTCTAGTGGCGAGATGGGATGCCGAAGACTATGAGGCAGTGGAACAAAATTTTAGAGGGGTTGACTATTGACATCCTAGATATGGATATTGGGGAGATTCCTAGACGTTACCAGTGCCATACTGTGGGGGTGTCCGAGTCTATCAGTCGACTGCTTTGTAGGGTGGCCCGAGCAGTCGTGTGTTATCATGAGCATCATCTGTGACGTTATTTTGTATAAGCCATGGGCTCCGTATTTTTGAGATTTTGGTCCTTGGACAGAAACTTTTTGTAAAAACTTTTGATCGTTATATACATATATATGGATTCTACCATCTTATCTTGTGTTGTGTTATAAATATAATGTGTGATTAGTTTATAAATGGCCCAAATGCCTGTCTAACACATAGTTAGCTAATGCATCAGTCAATGTATTTAGACATCTAGGAATGTGGTGATACTCAATATAATCAAAATAACGTTCCAAGAGGAGAATTCATAAATATACCCATAATAAAGTAGAACTTTGAATAGCATAGACATTACTTAGCTATAGTACTACTAGCTGTGAATCGAGTCATATAACCAGGTGGCAGATGCTAAGCAAAATAGCATCAATCAACAATTCGATGATGATGCTATACTCTGCGATATTATTGGTCACATGACCTAGGCACACAACTTGTAGACTGATGAGTTCATTTGTAGGTGGATAAATTTCCCATGCAGTAGAAGCAAGGTTTTGAGTATTACGGCTAGCGCCATCGGCAAAGCCAATGTGGGGTAGCGAAGACTCCGACATATGGAAACCAAGAACAATGTAACATAAACGGTCAAGGGTAGAGACCAGATAATGAAAAGGCATACGACAGTAACACACAAGAAGTATGATACAATAAAATACAAGCACTCATGCACAGGTGATCTTAGGCATAGTACTTTTTTAAGTACAACCTATTTCCAGGTTCACTCAAAGGGATACCGTTGTAGTCTACCAACTCGTAAGATCCTTTCTCCAAAACTCATCTGACGATATAAGGACCTCACCACATAGCTTCAAATGTTCCATCTCCTAGCATATCCCTATCTTTTTCATACAGAAGAACGAGATCACCTTCGGAGAAAATGCGTGGCCTAACATGTTTGTCATATTAGGCTTTGACGCGTTTCTTCTGGGCTTCTATAACTAGGGAGGCATCACGACGGGTTTCGTCTAATTGCATAAGATACAACAGACGTTCTTCTTTAACAGAAGTGTTCGAGAGAAGTTCGACGACTAGTTTTAGGGAGGGTATCTCACATTAAATCGGCAAGATGGCTTCTAGACCATAAACTAACTGGAATGGTGTAAACCCAGTAGCAGACTTAACGGACATCTGGTAAGTCCACAATGCTAAAAACAACATTGTGTGCCAACTCATTTTGTGAATCCCTATCATTCGTCGAAGCATGGTAATGAGGACCTTGTTTATTGCTTCGACTTGGCCATTGGCTTTTGGGTAATAGGGTGTTGAGTTTTCATGGCGAAGACCCAACTTTTCAGTGAGTTTGGACATCATGAAGTTTCTAAAGTGGCTACCGTGATCAGTAATGATGGCCTGAGGAACACCAAAATGATCTATGATGTGATTGAATATGAATAATGCTACAGTCTTTCTAGTATTGTCAAATGCTGGCATCGCCTCGGCCCATTTCGTAAAACAATCTACGACTACAATAATGTATCCATGTCCCCCAACTGAGTGAGGGTGACATGTCATGAAATCGATACCCCATTTCACAAAAGGACCAACGAAGACCACAGGGTGTAGAGGAGCAGGGTGTGATCGAATTTTATTGTTGTATGTTTGGCAAGCATGGCATTTTTGGCCGGCAATTATACAATTGTTGAATAAAGAAGGCCAAAAATACCCTGCACGTAAGATCTTCTGGGCAGTAGCATACCCAGACATGTGACCACCATAGGCTCGAGAATGGTAGTCATTTAGGGCTTTCTTGGCTTCATCAAACGTGAGACAGTGTCAAAAAATGGAGTCAATCCCACGACGATAAAGAGTATCGTCGAGGATAATATACTGACGGGCTTGGTAGCAAATTCGATGATGGTCAATGCTAGACAAATTGAGCTGAAAATTCTAGTTCTAGAGATATATGATGATATCTCCGTACCAACGGTCATCGGAACTAATTAGGAAAAGGGATTCATCAGGTAATGAATCGGCTGCTACATTTTTCGTTTCAGAGCAGGGAAGATCACATATCAACTCGGAAAACACCAAGGATTTATTAGACTTAGCGCGTTCAAATTCTAGGTCGAACTCCTGGAGTATTACGATCCATTTGGAGTATTTCCCCCCTAGCAATTGGCATGTAAGAATGTGCTGCATAGGGTTGCAGGTAGAAATTACCATAGTCTTACGAGAGAGGATATAGTGTCGGAAACGTTGAACGGCTTGGACAATCGCCAAGGCTAGTTTTTCAACATGTAAGTACTTGATTTCGATAGTCATGAGACTCTGAATCAAGTAATAAATGACATGTTCATCATGAGAATCATCCTCCTGGATGAGAACCATAGTGATGGTATAGCCCGAGGCTGTAAGGTAAAGGAAATAATCCCGACTGTAATCAGGAGGGGAGAGTAGTGGGGTACGAGTCAAAGACAGTTTTGAAGCTTCAAAATATTTGTTAGCAGTAGTATCCCATATGAACTCAGAACCTTTCTTGAGCAGTCATGTAAATCCAAGAGTTAGCTCAACATAGTTTGGGATGAAACGACGGAGAAAGTTTGCCTTCCCTTGCAAACTTTATAACTGGTGAAGTGAGGAAGGAGGAGGGAGAATGAGAATAGCCTCGACCTTCAAATAATCTACCTTGATCCCTTGACGTGAAACAATAAAGTCCAGAAGTCGGCTGGATTCTACGTAGAAAACACATTTGTGGAGATTTAAGCATATATGGTAAAACCGACATTGAAGGAAATGGCACATAGGTGTATTGGATGATCTACACGGTGCATGGAATGAGCAGGTAAGTCATCAAGATATGGCTGCACAATGTGTTTTATGTCATGAAAGGCGTAAGACATAGCATGTTGAAAAATTAAACCGACATTTTTTAAACCGAATGGGAGTTTTCGATAGGTGAAAGCTCCCCAAGGGAAAATAAAAGCGGTCTTGTGTTGATCCACTAGTATGATATTGATTTGATTATATCTAGAGAAACCATCCATCAGAGAGAATGTTTTGCTTCTGGCACAATCGTCGATGATCTGGTCAACAAAGGGGGTAGGAAATTTGTCTTTAGGACAAGCTTTGTTAATGTCCCTATAAACAATGCACACACGGATTGTGCCTTGTTTCTTGTCGATTGGAACAATATTGGAAACCCAGTCAGTTAGAGCCACCAGGTAAATGAAGCCAGCCTTAAGAAGTTTCTCAACTTCAAGCTTGATAGTGGATGCTTTTCGTGGGTGGACCGGATGAAGTCGTTGCCGGATGGGTTTAGCATCCGGGTATGTCTTAATTTCATGTATCACAATGTCAGGGTCAATATCTGGAATTTCTTCATAGCTCCAGGTGAAGACGTCACAAAATTCTTTGAAAAGAGACTTGTAGGTGACAATTTCTTCATGGGAACACGAAGCTCCGATATGCACATTTTCGACAATTCCAAGTTTTATGGATATGTCAAGGGGGATGGTGGGTGAGATGTTACTTAGGTTCCCTTCGTAGAACAGATCATGCGTAGACTCGGGAATGGTAGAAATGACAACAACGGTCGACGGGGTTGAGATCTGTTGGTAACCCTTGATGGTGTGTTGTTCTAGGAAGAGGATGGAATGATGATGTTCATCGTCCCAAGGGGTGTCTTCCATGGAAATAACAAACATAATCATCTTGTATGTGGGAAAAATGATGTGGAATGGATCTGGAGATAAATCACCAAGAGAGGGAGTAGTAGGGGTTGCCGATTGAATGGCTTGATAAGCAGATTCGACCAGACTCAAAGGAATTTCATCACTGTAACGAAGATGATCGTCGGGGTTGGGTACCATCCATGGGTCGTGAGACGTGGGGGTTCCGTGAATAGAGGTGGATATCATGTTGATTGAGGCGATAGATAGATGTGGAACATCGAGTGGTGGGATGGGGAAAGTACCCATTAATGAGGAGTCTTTAAGAAGACCCACACCGACATTCTCGTATCCGGGGGGGGGGTTTGCAATGAACATTATGTTTCCAGTACATTTATCGGAGTGGAAGAAGGCCAATTGGTCGATGGTCACTACTTTTCCTTGATGTGGGAAATGCACAACATGGAAAAGAGTCGACAAAACTGCATGCATGGAATCAATCCAGCTACGATCGAGTAGAAGGTTGTAATCGAGAGGAGCGTCAAAGAACTCCACTTCAACTTGGACCATTTTTTCTTCTAACGTAATAGGCAATGAAGGGAGGACATCATAAGGCTTAAAACCAGATCCATTGAAGAATTTGAGTGTGTTGTGGGATTCAGTCAAAGGAGGAGAGTCGATGGATTTCTAGTAGGTAATAGACATGCCACAAGTCGAGGCACCCTCATCAATAACCATTCTACAAATGTTTTTGTCGGAGACAATAACTTGGATTTGGAAGGCGATTTAAGGGGGTAATCTTGGAATGTGATATTCCAAGTCAAAAATTATTAAATTCGTATCCGTAGGGTTGATTCCACCAATAGCTTTCAACAGTGCCTTCTGTTGTATCAGGCAACTCTAAAGGACTTCGATGGATGACATCACGGACGGTGCTTGGGCTATATCTTCGAAAATATTGTAGTTCTGGGTAGCACGTGCATGGGGATTGAAAGTGGATTTTTGAGCAACACCCTTTGGAGGAGGGAGAAGAATTGTATCTAGGTTCGGTCATTCGAGATGAAGAGGATCGTTGTTAGGTGGAGTCATGGGAGATGGTTGAACCAACAAAGGAGGTATCAAATAAACCTTCTCTTTGGAGGAAGAATAATCTTTGGCTCGAGTGGTAAGTGTGATGTCATTCTTCTTTGAATCACCTGTACACATTAAGACATAGGATGTATTGGAGGGGGAAGGTTGGTCATGAATGACCAATTGAGCCTATTTTTGCGAAGGGAAGGGTTGTGAAAATACGACCGGAGTGGGTGGTTTCGTGGTCCCTTGAAGGAACTTAGTAACCTCGACTCGTTGTGGACAATCCTTAGTGTAGTGATCATCACCATAGATAAGACAAGGGTATCAGGGTTTGTGCTTATCCCTATCGTCAATAGGTGGTGGTTTAGTTTTCTTAGTTTACGAATTATTTCTGTCCTCCTTATTCTTACCCTTTCCTTTTCTGGATTTGTTTTTGTCGGTGGGGGTAGATTGAACAGAATTTACCTCAGAAGTCTTGCTGGTGGGAGGGGTAGGAGATGGAGCATTTTGAACATTAGAAGAAATGGGTTTGGGGTTGTTGCTAGAGGTTTGGACGAAATGAGTTTGGGCATGGAAAGTGCCAATCACACCATCGGCTACATGGAAAGAAGCAAGGGTAGTTGAAGTAGCGGAAGTAGAAGGACGAGGCACATTAGGGAGTAAGTCATAAAGAGTACCCATTTTTGAGTAAACGGGGTCTAGGTATTGGGCACAACTAATTGCCTATTCTTTGGTGACCATTCCACCTATGGAAATGTCACGACCGATGTCATTCACAAATGATTTTGGGAACAACTCTACCAGCAACTAATCGGGAAGTTCGAGTTTGATGAGATGTCGTCTCCGTCACCACTCATGAATGTGATCAGAGATATGGGTGGCCTTATTTTTTTTGAAAGAACTCAAAATCTTAGTTCTCGTTTTGTAGCGAATCAGTAATTGGTAGTGGGTGAGGAAATCCATAGCAAGAGTGTTGAAGTCGGTGAAGAAGCCTCGTGGTAATTCTATATACCACTTCATGGAGGAACCTATGAGGGTTCGCTGAAAAAGGTGTAAACGAATAGATTTATCCATCAAGGATTTGGATGAGCACCAGAGGTGAAAAGTCATTACATGATTGTTCGGGTCCTCTCCTAGCTTACCATTGAATTTAGGTATATCGGATGGTAGTTTGGTCGGTATAGTGGGACATTGAGGAGAGTGATAGATCAGATCATTTAAAATTCTCGACAGATCCGAGAGGTCCAGGGTGGCTAAGAAAGGTAACTGTCTATTCACATGCAGGTACTGGTGACTTTGCGGGGGAAGTCCCATTGGTAAACCAGTGGGACCATAAGCAGTTTGCATATAATGTGAAGATCTGGGCAGATTCGGTTGTTGGTGTGGAGGCAAGTAATTCATAGGTTTGTACCCTTGAAACGGGGTGTGGGGTTGAGCATTCGAGCCCCAAATAGGATTAGACGTACCTGGATAGGGTTGGCCTATACTAGGGGGTATGACAGAGCTATCTTGAGGTTGTTTCCACCCAGTTGGGTGAGGATTATATTGTATAAGATGATTTCAATACTGGGCCAAGGATGGAGGTATGATTTTCCCATAGGGTGGGTTTGGTGGGGGTTTCCCTCCAATCGGGGGTTGCATCCCGGTTGGTATTTGTCCTGTAAAAGGGGGTTGAGTTTGGCCTCCTTGGTGAATTTGTCCACCAACAAGAATCTAGTAATTCGGTGTGAACGATGAAATGGTGCCACTAGGATTAGTGCCTCTGATAGAGGATGGAAGAGGTCCTCTGAAAAGGGGTGGAGGAAGTGTCAGGATGAAACCGGGAAGATGGTGCCCAGAAGGAGTGGAACCACTAGGAGTTCCAGATGTGATTTGTGTAGGAGCAAGAATAGAGGCATTCAACGCATGATATCTGGGTAGAAGTGTTGGGGTGACTCTAGGTGAAAGCGGTGTTCCAATGGGGGCTTGGATAGCTGTGGTAATCCTGGTGTGAGGATTCGTAGTATCTGTGTAATGGACCATTTGTAGAGGGAGAGTCGAGATGTGGTTAGTTCATGGAGCTTCTGTACTAGGAAAATAATAAGCAATAGTAAAAGGTATTGCATCTGGATCAGATGGTTTGGGCAGCTCAGGTGCGACAATGATATCAACGCCTACTCCTGAGCCAAAGAGATCCCATCTAAAAATTCTAGTGGTCTATAAAGGATCTCGACCCTTAGGTCCTAGGAAAGGTCTAGTCAGTGATCCAGAAGACTGAACAACTAATTATCCAGAAGAATTCACTCGCACAATACATCTCTCGGAGTCAGGATGAAGTTAAAAGTCCTCTCAAGAATTAGTAATTCGAAAATGTTCTAGAGAGTTATTTCTTTCCACTTGTGGAGTGGCAACGTCTTGGACTTCACTCTGTTGAGGAGAGCCCTCCGGTGAGTTGGTAGGTAAGGGTTGAGAACCTTCCAGATTTTCTAGGGGTAAGCCTTGATTCTATGTGAATGACGTGGAGGGTCAGTTGTGATCGAGCTAGAAACTTACGAAGGAAATTCTATGGTCGACTTGGGTAAACAAACAGCATGCGCTAGTAAAAATCTAGGAAGAAAAACTAAGAAAACAATACCTTCTAATTCCGAAGTCACTAGTTGGTGATGAAATCCAACGTCGCAACGACGAGACAAGAAGGGGTTGGGCTAGGGTGGAAAAGTTACGTTGATGACCTGCTTAACGAACTTACACTCTGGTGCAAGCTCCCACATATAATCGTGGGTATACCCTCCAAGGAGCCGGAGTGATTTTGGCCAACGTCGATTCCAGGTACCATGAAGACTTGCCCCTTCACAGTCACCTTATGTAAGACACTAAGAAGATAGGCTACTAAGGTTACCACCAACAACAATAATTCCTGGGGAAACAGTCGACAGTCCGATCCACATACAAGGGTAGGGTATCTAGCCTGAAATCATCTTGAGAGGCTTCCACTCATCATTGTGGGTATACATTCAAGTGACCCCGTAATACGTGCAATCTCTACACCGATATCAACAAAGCAGGGTGAGTAACTCTGTCAATCTCAATGTGAACTTGGGTTTGACCCTTGTGTGAGAAGGGATTCCCAAGACAAAATGATGCAAATGGAATTTGACACTCCTTATAACAAGATGATATTGTATGTCTTGTGCTTTGGAGAGTGTGTCTCACTACCTATTCCAAAGCTCCAGCCTAGCTAATGTTGGTGTAAAAGAGTCCTAGAAAAAGTTACTAGTTGAATTTTAAAATTGCACAATATTATTAAAGGCTATTGTTACTCAAAAGGAGACGGAAGTGAAACCGATGTTGTGTGAGACTCTGACCCAAAAATGTATAAATAGGAATGAATGATGCAAAAAAAATTGTTCGATGAATCCTATTTACAGGAGGGAGAGAGGAGTTTTCTAGAGCAATGTGAACTACAATGTATGATCTTCTCTGAAATTTAATATCAAACGACCATGAACAATGCAAATTCTCTATTGATTCTTTTTCAGTACTTGAATGCCAATATTTTTTGGACATAAAGTTGCTTAAAAAGAAAATGTCTTTAATTTTTTGTTAGAAACCAAACAACAGGGGTGGAACTAAGAAAAACAAACAACCAATGAAAAGAAAATGTACAACAAGAACCCAAACCAATCTTTCAATGAAGACAAAAATAACAAACTGACAAGACAAGTCTCTTCAAATGCATATGGGTAAAAATTTTCCAAGTAATAAATAATTGAAAAGAGAAATTAATCTCAACTTTTAAACCAATCAAAGGCTCCCAACCAAACAATCACTCGGATTTCAAAACCGGAGATTATACCCTTGTTACGAAAAGGTCAAGAGATAAAAATTGATAAAACATGATCAAGAGGATCTTAATCATTCACGCGATTTGAAGTCAAGAATCATTCAATCACTAGCCAAAGAAGACACACAAACCAATCTGGGCATCTGAGGGCACAAAAGACTTAATCCAAAAATTTTGTAAGTGGGTTCGTAGGATGGAAGTGTAGTACAGTGTGAGAATCAAGGATTCTCGTAGGATAGACATAGGCAAAGTGTGAGAAGTTTGCACTGAACTAAATAGCAGGATGAAAACTTTAGTGGTTCTCATAGGCTACATAAGGGTGCAGTGTGAGAAGGCCTGAAATCAAGAAAAGTTTGGAAAAAAGACAAAAAAATTTAAGGAACTTCTGGATCCAGGGAGTCTGTAAGGGTATCCTCAAGACTCAGAGATTGATGGGAATGAAAAATGGTAAGCTAAGAGAAAATGGTCAAGGAAAAACCACCAAAAATGGGTTGTATCCCCAATGGAGTCACCAATTTTGTTATTGGACAAATCGGTAGGTGTGGACACTAACAGATCTCCCTAGATCCACCTGGATCTAGAACAAAACATGACATGGCATGACTCTTTCCCTAAGTTGTAGCCATCGAATCTACTAATAGAAAGGAATAAGTGGCATACCTTTATATCGCTTCCTTAGATCTCTGTTGTTCCTACTTCGCTTCAGTGCTCTCGTGAATTCAAGTCTAGGAAAATAGAAACCAACCAAAGTGAAGATAGCAAAGTATACTCAATGTCAACCTATGCATATGATCAAGGAGTTACACAATAAAGTAAGAGTGACTTTATGGGAAAGGGACATGCCGCTATATCATATTAAATGAAAGTATAAGATACAACATGATCGCTTTGATGTTTCAAGCTTCCTTTCAGTGACCCTTGGTTCCAACACACACACTTTCTCTACACTTGCATGAAGAAGATCCAATTCCTCTTGATAGACCAAATAGAGCCTTGAATCTTCTGTCCAAGCAGGGTTCTTCACACAATTCTTTCACCAATTCTTCATTCAATATTTCTTAACCTTTTCCATGAAAAACCCTTCAATATATAGGAGAAGGAGAGATGGTTACATGGATGAGGATGATCCCACCAAATCTGAGAAGTCAGTACCATGACAACCATACAAATTCCAACTCATTTTCTAGAAGTTCCCCTTCTAGAACCTTCGTGACCTCTTCTTATTTCCAATCTTAAAAACAAGTTCACACCCTATATATGGAGCAGACTACGAGAAGTTCACACCCTAAGTGTGGGTGGCCTGCGAGAATGAAGGATTCTCGCACCCTAGACCATAGGTAGCCTGCAAACTCATCTTAAAAATATATTTTTGGAAGAAGATAGGAGCCATTTTTCTCAGGCAAAAGATCCTTGTTGGGAGACTAAATACATCACTATTGAGACATCACCAGAGTGACCAAAATCATGTGTAACATGTGCAGTACATGTGTGCACTATACCATGGAAGGTGCATACAAAAATGATATCAAACATATCACCAGCTTAAGTACATTTGCATTTACATTTATAATTGGGTTCAACCTAGGGGTATTACAATCCCCTCCCCTTATTTATGCGTTGTCATCGGTGCATTATGTACACATATCAACAAGATTTTCAAAATATTCAAAAAGTTGTAGGTATTCTACCTGCATTGCATCCTCATTCTCCCACGTAGTGTCCTCATGACCGTACCAGGTCCATTGGACCTTTACAAGACTTATGTCTCGATTTTGGATTTGTTTGATTTTCTGGTCTAGAATGTGTACCCGATGTACTTGGAAAGTGCCTTCTTTCTCCACCTAAATCACATTCCAATTAACAACATGATTAACATCAAGTATATATTTCTTGAGCAATGATACATGGAATACATTATGAAAATACATAGATGCATGAAATGCAATCATATAAGCTACTAGACCAATCCTTTCTAGGATTTCAAATGGCCCACAATAGTGAGCTTCCAACTTTGAACAATTTTCCAACTTCAGGGAACTTTTGTTGGCCTTCACTTTCAAGAATACATGTTCCCCAACTTTAAATTCCCTGGAAATTCTACCCTTATCAACATAGATTTTCTTCCTATCTTGGACAACCTTTAAATTGTGTTTTATTTTCAACATTTTCTCCTCCATTTCCCTGAGTAAATCTGGCCCAACTATTGCTCTATCTGCTGGGTTGTCCCAACTTACCTGTCTGTTGCACTTTCTGCCATAAAGTACCTCAAATAGGCTCATCTTTATAGATGCTTGGTACCCATTGTTATAAGAAAACTCTACTAAGTGTAGGTAGTCTTCCCATTTTGATGGTTTATCCATCACATACATCCTCAACATATCCTCAATCACTTGATTCACCCTCTTTGTTTGTCTATCTGATTTTGGATGATAAGTTGTACTAAAATTCAAATTTGTTCCAAATCCATTAAATAATCCCTTCCAAAAATTTGAGGTAAATTTTGGATCTCTATTAGACACAATTGTCTTGGTTACACCATGTAATCGATAAATTTCTCTCATATAAATATCAACAATGTTGGATTCCTTGTGAGTGATCTTTATTGGAATAAAATGGGCAGCTTTGGTAAGCTTATCCACCACTACCATGATAGAATCATGTTGCTTGTTTGTTCTGGGAAGTTAGGTGATTAAATACATTGTTACAACTTCCCATTTCCACTCAGGAATGGATAATGGATGTAGCAAACCAGCTAGGTGTCTATGCTCAGCCTTTACCTTTTGTCATTCCAAACATTTGGCAAAAAAATCAACAACTTCTTTCTTCATTCCTGGCCAATAATATTGGCTCTTGATAACTACAATAGTTTTCTAATAACCTAGGTGCCCAACATAAGGTACATTATGCATTTATCTCAATATCATATTTTTCAATTCCTAGGAATTTGGTACATAAATTATGCCCCTGTATATGAGAATGTCATCCGTTTCTAGCTTATAGTCTTCAATTTTCTGCTGCAAATTACCTTGTTGTAATTTTCCCACTAACTCCTTGTATTGAAAATTTGATTTTATAGCCCCCAAAATTTTGTCTTTCAAATATTATTGGTATATGATAATGGTTATAGCATACAAATAATGCACTCTTCTGATGAGTGCATCAGCCACTTTGTTCTCTTTCCCCTTGATATGCTTTATATGAAAGTCATATTCACTGAGAAATTCTAACCATCTGCTTTGCCTAGAATTTAGAGTTGGCTGATCAAATAAATATTTCAGACCAATATGGTCTATCCTCAACTCAAACATTTTCTCCATGAGGTAGTTCCTCCACTTACTCAAGGCACGCACTATGTCTTCCAACTCCAAATCATGAGTGACATAGTGTCTTTCATGCTCCTTCAACTTCCTTGATTCTTAACATACAACAAACCCATTTTGACTGAGAAATCCACCAAGTCCTTCTTTATATGCATCTATTCATACAATGAAGTCTTCATTCAGATCTAAAATCCATAAAATTGGAGCACTTGTTAATAATTTCTTCAAGTGTTGGAAACTCTTTTCACAATCCAATGTCCACTGAAACTTCACAACCTTCTTTTGCAAGGAAGTGATTGGGTGTGCAATATTTGAGAATCCTTCAATAAATATCCTATAGTAGCCTACAAGGCCCATGAATGATCTAACCTTTGTCACATTATTTGGCATTGACCATCCTCTAATGTCTTCTATATTCTTAGGATCCACCGCTATCCCTTCCTCTGAAATGATATGCCCCAAATAATGAATTTGCTTCTAATAAAATGAGCACTTGCTCAATTTGGCATACGACTGATTCTCCCTTAATACTTGTAATATTATCCTCAAGTGTTGTTCATGCTCTTCCTATGACTTAGAATATATAATAATGTTATATAAAAATACAATGACAAACTTATCTAAGTATTCTCTGAAAATACCATTCATTAAACACATGAAGACAACTAGTGCATTTGATAACCCAAATGGAACCATTGTGAACTCAGAATGACCATACCTTGTTCTAAAAGAAGTCTTGCTAATGTATTCTTCTTTAATTCTGACTTCATGATAACCAGACCTAATATCAATCTTGGAGAATATTTTTTCATATTTTAGTTGATCAAAGAGATTATCGATCCTTGGAAAAGGATACTTATTCTTCACAATTACCTTTTTCAACTGCCTAAATTCATTGCAAAGTCTCAATGTTCCATCCTTTTTCATCACAAATAAAACTATCGAACACCAAGGTGACACACTTGGGAGTATATTTCCCTTCTTCATAAGCTCTTCAAGTTGCATTTTCAACTCCTTCAATTCTGTTGTACTCATCCTGTAAGGAGTCTTGGATACTGGAGTTGCTTTAGACATCATATTTATGGAGAAATCAATGTCTCTTTTAGGGGGTAATATTGGTATTTCCTTAAACACATCTTCAAATTATTTTAGGACTGCATAATCTTCAATATTTGACACTCTATCTTTAGGTGTCTCTTTCATATGTGATGCAAATAATTGACACCCTTTTCTGCAACATTTCTTCAGCTGCAATGCTGAAATTTCTCTAAGGGTTAATGCCCTAGTAATTCCTTGCATTGTCTTTAGGTTCTCTTTCTCATCCAAGAAAGTAAATGTCTTTTTATGACAGTATAGGATAACATTATGTTGGTGCAACCAATCCATTCCAATAAGATAGTCATAGGAACCTAAAGCCAAGATGTTTAAATCTTCCCTAGTGTTTAGTCCATTCATGTCCATAAGACACGACTTAACTATATCATTAAATTTTCTTTTCTCTTTAGTAGCCAATGGCACCAACCAATATTTTCCATGCTTGCTTCTTGGCAAATGAAAACTTTCCACCATCTTAGGATCTATATAACTATGACTAGCACCTGAGTCAATTAAAATAGAAATGGTTTGGTTTTTTATCATACCTTCCACTTCGATCATATGTGACTGATACTCTTCTTTCTTGTTGTCCAAGGCTGCATAGATCCTTGGAACATTTCTCCCATGTCCTCCATTGTTTCATTTTATTTTACATTGTGAACAGTCCTAACCTTTTCACCTCTGTGAAGACAATCTATAAACATATGATCTCCTTTACAAACCCAACATTGAATATGTGGTTTCCTTGTCCTTTTCCCCCCTGTCCTAATCATTCTTGGTTCTCTGGAAGTTGGTTGTCCCTGAGGATTATTTATGAATAATGGTGGCTTAGTTCCCTTCTTCCTCTGATCCATCTTGAATTTCCTTTTGTCTTCCCAAGCTTTTCGGAAAGTTGGCCTTGATTTTTGCTGATCATATAGGAATTTATCTCGCCTTATGGTCTCCTCCAATGTTTCGGGATCATCATATTGTATTTTGTCAATGATGAATGATGGAAAACCACTCAAATACCTCTGAATCTAAACTATCTCATCCTTGATGAAAGAAAGGTACTACAATAGTTCTAAAAACCTTCTTTCATATTCATATATTGTCATACTCCCAAGTTTGAGTTCAAAGAACTCTTTCATTTTCTTTTCATAGTATCTCTTAGTCAAATATTTATTTTCGAAATACTTCTTGAATTCCCTCCAAGTAACATTTTTCTCTTTAATTTGTTGCACTTGCACGAGTTGATCCTACCACATGGATGCCTTTCCTTTGAGTTGATATATGGAAATTCTTCTTTCTTCATGAGAAGAATAATTATGCAATTGAAAATACTTTCTCATGCCTAGCATCCATGTCTTTGCATCTTCATCCTTCTTGTGCTCACCATCAAATGTAGGAGGTTTGATTTTGTTCATTTTTCCTCATAGCTCATCCACCCCAAACCTCTTATGCTTCCTGACAGGGGATGGACTTGAGTTGTTGTGTTATCTCTTATTGGAATGCGTCAGGGAGTGATGGTGATGTCTTCTAACACTTTTGGTTCTTCTTTTCTCATCAGGATACCTGGGACTTCCTGATTTGCTTGAGCCACTCTCCTTATCCAATTTATTTTCTATTATGTTCAATCTCTGCATTAAATTCATGTTGAAGTCCGCCTGCTACTCCTAGTCTTTCATAATCACTTCATTATCATCTTTATGTACTTGGATATCCTTCTACAAATTTTTAATGGTCTCTACCATATTCATGTTTTCATCCCTTCCTTCTCCATGTCCATTGGAGTTTTTTCTTTCAATCCCCAAATGGACATCCATCCCTTTGATCTCATCTTCCTGGATGTAAGTCCCCTCTGAATATTCCATTCCTCTTCACTTTGTGTTTCTCTTTATCTGATCTAGTTGTTGTTAACTCTGTAAAATGTGTATCCAAGAAAACTTTGTCAGGTTAACTGACTCATCAATTTCATGAAAAATATGAACCATTCTAGTTCAATAATATATCATAATTATTTATTCTAATTTCCTGGAAAATTGATTGCCTAGATCAATTTTTAGGGTGAATAATTATATTCTACTGTCCAAGACCTTTCCAAAGCCTACTACCATGCTCAATTCTGAGTCTTGAGCAAAACTTTATGGTTATTTGAAAATTGTCCATTAATTTTTCTGTTCACTCTTCAACATGGTGCAATTATGCATTGTAATTATGCCTTTTTGCACCTCATCCATTGGATTTTTAGTAGGATCTCAATTGGGTTTCTTCATATACATATTTTGGACATTTTATCCAACTTTCACCCTTTTCTGGGTTATGGAATGCTAGTTACAACCTGCTCAAGTTCTAGGCCAATTCGTGTTTTTGGTCTAGAATGCTACAAGTACCTTCTTTTACATATTAAAATTTTTCAACAATCCCATAATTTTAATTCAGATCTATTATTGTTTTATATGGTTCAATATCTTTCCATAGACTGCTCATGTGCCTCAATCTGACCCCGAAGCAGAAAGTTATGGCCCTTCGAAGTTAGTTGGGTCTTAAAATTTACCCTCCACTATTTCTCCTCTAACTTCCTCATAAAAGCTCTGTTTGACGAACGGTTTACACCATTAGAAATCTCTCTCTGAGCTATTTTATTTGAGATACAAATATAAGGTACATTTGGTTCTCGAGGTTTTTCAATAGTTAAAAATGTTGTTTAGGGCCTCAAAATCGCACTACAAAAATATGACCTTCAAATAGTATAAAATGTCACAAACATTCATTGATTTTATGTTGTTGTAGACCATCCAATCGACTTTGCGTGCACAAATTTGAGCCTGTACATCCATATTTTTCATGTGCAGCAACACCATAAGGTATCGCATGCTCCGCACACCTATAACCAATGTGGATCACTTCTCTGTCGCACCAATAACTGGTGCACACTACTTTTGTGTTGCACACCAATATCCACCATGCACAATTTTGGTTCATGCACTAATACYTGTTGCATGAAATTTTTGTGTTGCACGCTAATATTCTACGTGCATTTTACTCTACACRTTGCACCATGCCAAAKTTTAGTATACCCCCACCGTGCACCAGTAATCCATGCRCATGATTAACTAAATTGTCGTGYGACAACATATACCCACATTGCACACGCACCAACAAAATTCCTCTGCGCTCCGTTAATACTGCACACACAATGCATGCTATTATTATGTGTGTGCACACTGCGTGCACCAGTATTATGCATGTGCCACTCAATTTGCACCGCACAATGCTAAATTTAGTGCGCACATCTGCGCACCAATATTTTTCGCACATTGCCACTCTGTGTTGTGCAGTGCCAAATTTTAAGTGCGCACACCCGCGTGCCAATATTTTCTGCGCAATCCCACTTTGCACCGTGCAACGCTAAATTTTAGCGCGCCCACTCACACGCCAATATTTTTCCACGCAATGCCACTCTACACCGCGAAACGCCAAATTTTAGCGCACACACTCGCACGCCAATATTTTTCCACACAATGCCACTCTACACCGCGCAACACCAAATTTAGCACGCACACCCATACGCCAAAATGTTTCCACATATCACAATCTTTTCACTGCGCATCATGCATTTTTAGTGCACCCACCTACACACATTCATTTTTATGTGCATCAATTCCTTGTGAATTCCGCTACAAAAATTGGCGCTTTTGCCTAACTTTTTCCCAATTTGTTTACCATAGACATTTTGCAACTATGAAATTTGTTCAATTTTACCCTGATAACACCAATTCAACCTCTACAACAACAAATCGTTGTTGGTTGACATCCTTAGAACAATTTTTTCCCAAACTCAATTCATGAATTGAGAATTTTAATCAACTAATATCGCTCCATCTGTCATGGATTCCCTGTAACTTCAAATTCGACCAATTCTAGGTCTGAATTTGCTAGAACAAATATTAAATCAAGAATACCTCACCACTTGGCCAAATTTCTCAATTTTCCCATGAATTTAACAACAAAAATTGGGGCTTTCTCCCAATTCCACACAATTGCTCCTAATTTTTACCCTGAACGATCTGTAACTTGAAATTTGGCCACATCGAAATCAATTCTCTGTGAAATTTTGTTTCAACTCAAATTTCTCAACCCATCTAGGCTTAGTGTTGAAAACTAGAACTCTTATACCATATTGTAACATCCCCAACATCCAAATGGGCTATGCCATGGAATTTTTTTTGAACTGTATGCAAATTAAACATATACACACAGAAAATATTGTGGAACTTTATATACATTCTTAAAATAGAAAAATACATTCTTTAAATGAACAGAGTCATACAAAAATAAGAGTAAACATATACATGCATCATAGATAGGAAATACCCATAAATATAAACACAGGTATAAACCACACACAGGAAAATCCCATAAAAATAAACACATAGATAATAATGCAACATATAAATTAACACACAATTGACACTTATCTTGGTAAGAATATCACCAACTGCGTGCATACCTTCCACGAACCTCCCATCGTTAGACCACACTTCCCATCACTCTCAGTAATGGGTCATCACTGAGATGGGACTAACCTCCACCCGGGTAAAGGGACTCCTAACAAGGATGATGTATCATAGACAACAGGAAAGACTTCGTCACAGGTGCCAACTCAAACTAACAACTTACAGACCCTCATTCCCCACTTGCCTGTCCCAACCTAGAAAGTGTTCCCCTTCTCTGCTCAACAGTCCCTCAGTTGCCCCACTTCCCTTCCATGGCTTCAATAACAGGCCAGATAGGAAGTATCAGAGCCCTGTAGTTGTAGTTTAACAACTTCAGGAAATCAATTCCCAACAATTCTCTCACCTGGAGATAATTGCTCACGGGCCTAACAACCCACCTATTCAATATCCCATGGGTCTTACAAGCCCCTTCTTCAGTCCATCTCCCAATATAACCAGGTACATATAAAGGTATGGGTACGGATATAGGTACAGGTATAGTGACAGTAACATAGAGGTACGGAGGACAGTTGAATGAGTGATTGAATGATCATGGAATCATAGGAAAATGAACTAAGTCCAAGCTATATATATGCATGTTCCCAACTTGACACTTGTCATGTTGGGAGCTACTTTGGCCCACTTGTCCCCATCTTTAGAACTTAGGATAAAATAATTATCCATACTTTATACTTTAAGGAATATTTATATAATATTTCTTTTTGGCTTAATTTCCCTAGCTTATCCCTTTTCCTTAACTTTTATCCCCCCCCTCCTTTCCCTAACTAGTGGATTTTAGTCCCCCATACTCTTTTATCGTGGTCGGTCTACACGGAACGATGTATTATATTAATGATAAGACATATATACAAAAATAGGCTCACTTCCCTTTAACATCTAGTCTCTCTGGCCTAATTCCAAACATAATCCTCCTAGCTTATAATAACTGGCTCACCAACCTATAAAACACAACATATACACAAAGGCTCCCTGGCCTCAAAATCACGCGCACTTAAGTTTGTTGCACATGGTATCCTGGAATGTGCACACTTCATCATTTTAGTGCACAGTACATGTGCACACTATACCATGGAAGGTGCATACAAAAATTATATCAAACAACTCACCAGCTTAAGTACATTTGCATTTACATTTACAATTGGGTTCCGCCTAAGGGTATTACAATTTTCGGAACGAAATGAGAGTGGATATATAATAAATAAATGTACATAGACATTGAAAGAGATCCAATAATATAATAGAGATATATCAGATTTATAAAAAGAGGCACAACCATATAGTAATACACAATTTCTATTAATGAGCGAAATGTACAAAACTGTAGAAATACAGAGTGAAAGACTCACTAGAATGGTGGAAACTTTTCTCTGAGAAGAGATGTGATGGCTACTCACATTCGAAGAAGATGGATTACAATGAGGCTCTAAATTCCTTTTTAACATAAATAAATCCAAAAACCTAACCCCAGAATATGAAAAACAAACAGTTATGTGGACCCCGTTTTGGGTAGTTTGGTGTATCAACTTCCTAGGGGCGTAACTTACCATACGATATCCATTTGGGGCGCATAATATCTAGTTGGAAAGGTATCATCGAGGAGATTCATTTTTGGGGATCAAGAAAATTCTTTGGTTATAATTGAGGTGTTCTATCCCGAAAAAATTTCATTTAGGCCCTCAAAATGGCCCTGGAAGTTTAGGAATCGAAAAACTGCTAAAAATAGTAAATTGCTAGAAGATTGTTTTGAGCCAGTTGGAATAGGTGGGTGGCCACTGATATCTACCTAGATCAATTCTCCCTCCTTAGGAATAAATGGTTTCCATTGCATTGATTTCCTAGGTAGAGGGAAAAGAATTCGTTGAATCTACATCTTGATAAGTCACTTGCCTTGCTAGAGAAGTTCTGCTCCTTAGCTTGTTGAAGGTTGTCACGAACCTGTGGTTGGAAGGGTTGGAAAAGTATGGATACATGAGATAATTGTGTTTAGAATGAATATTTTCACTTTTATTCAATCTTGTCGAACTACTTCTTCTTGGTAAAAGGTGCTTGGACTAAGGTTGTAGTGGTTGCAATGTCCTTTTGTTCACCTTTGGAATAGATTGTGAAAAAGTTGAATTTTGTAGTATGAGATGTTGGATTACTAAGAGGGGGGTGAATTAGTAATAGAGAAATCTAATAATTTTTAACCATATAATCCAAGTTTATATCAATGTAGCATTATCATCCAATAACTTCAGAGTAAATAAGCAATGAACAAATGGACAATCATACACATACATAGTACACCAGTGTTTTACGTGGAAACCCAAAGAGGGAGAAAACCACGAAATGATTTTTCTTATATGTCTTGAATAATTACATTCATTGAAAGAACCAACTTCCTTTGTTTTCCATTTTCAACTGGAAGGAGGCTCCAACACCCTTGTTTCTCAGGCTACAACCTAAGGGAAGCTCCAACTCCCCTATTCTCTGGCTACAACCAAAAGGAGGCTACAACCCCCTATGTTCTCCGGCTACAACTGGAATATGGCTACAACCACCTTTCCTTGCCCCGTCCAACCACCCTGACGTATAAGTAGAATGATGGAACCACTGTCACACTATCACTGTGAAATATACCACTATAGAACTGTATCAACCTGTACCACTAACCTCTATCCAACCTGTACAACTTCCCTGTAATCAATTTGTACCTGAACTGAGCATGTATCAACAAAAATACAACAGGTGTGTGACCTGTAGTGCTGCATCATGCCTATGTACACACCCTATGTGTTATGAAACCTATGTCTGTACGCAAATAAACTATTATGCAACTTGAATATACCTTCTGAGAACTAGGGTTTCCTTTTTCTTGAAAAATTATGACCCTCTGTAACTTATTTCATATAGATCTGTAACTTGTCACTCTATCCAGACTGTCACTTTACCATGTGAATGTATCCTCATATATAACCTTTACCCAAAGCATATATATCTCTCTCTAGTCATGCACCATATAGGTGTGTGTAATCATGAATAAGTATAATAACTCTTACATGATCTAGTCATCAAACCCTTTATGATATTTAGCCTCTGAATACATCAACCACTTCAGAAATACAAGCTCTCAACCATGTACAACAAAAACCCTTAGCCATATGCCAAGAAATACAAGATGTGCTTCAACAAGAAGTATCAATGATAAATATACCAACACTTTATTTTTGTAGATTTGACTTATGCAGAAGATCCCATAAGATCCCACTAGTATCTCTAGGGAGAATCCTCAACTCTCCATAACCATTTGTCATGCATACATCAAAATCCAACTATTCATAGAAATAAGACATACCTTTTGAATCAATGGATAGATTTCATGTATATGAGCACTGTAGACCTTTCAGGGATCTTGATCTTAGAATTTAGAACCTCTGCAACTTCATCTTCTCAAGTTTCATGGATTTACCAACATGTACGCACCCTATACACAACCATCCCATGTATGCCTCAGTATGTACACACCCTATACACAACCAACCTGTGTACGCCTCAGAAAATATGGTTTTTTGTATTCACTGTAATTCTAAGAATTTTGTTGCCAACCCTTCGTACTACCTCAAACTTTCACAACTTCAGATGTATCAAAGAGTACTTGCAATAAGCCTCACACAACAACATATATTCAATGTGTTCAAGTGTTATTTAATGCGACATCCTTGCCTTTTATTTATACTTTCATGTAACATTACACTTTCCTTATTTTAGGGAGTTCTCCATTTAAAATAATTTATTTTTCAAACACTTTGAATTTTAGGGGCTTCTATATGACTCATGAGGGTTCTCCAACTTCATATGGCCATAACTGTCTAACCGTGAGGATTTATGTGACATTCCACATACCATCGAAAATTTCATGGCAAACATTGTCCATATAGGATAGTTTCACTGATAAATTCACTGCCCTTCATCTCATTATTCCACAATTAAGAATGGGTTCTCTAACCATACTTCTAGGATAATTCAATCTGCAAAGCATCTTCCCATGAGGGCTTTCACCACAAGGGGACCACTTTGGATTTCATCCATTTGTACTTCTTATCAACCATGAAAAGAAAATAATGAGTCATATTTATATCAAACAAACTTGAGTCCATTACCCAAACCTTTGTGTTGTCGTACTTTCTTCAAGGGTTGACATCAATGACAACCAACCTTAATCAACAATCTCCCCCTTTGGTATTGATGGCAACACTCTGATGCAATAATGAAATCATCTCATGCAATAATAAAGTCATATCACTCATGCTCCCCTTGGAACCATGCCTTTGTCCTCTCCCCCTGGAACCATGCCTCTGTCCTCTGCATATGATAAATATCTCCCCCTTTCTCATCAACGCAAAAGGTATCTTTCCATCTGGGGCTGCTCCCCCTAACTGAATTGTCCTCTTTATGGTGCTTCCTTGTGTAGATCTAAGAAATATAAGATAATCATTCAAAATCATTCATTTTGGAGTAGAAATAACTTCGAGTCTCTGGTGAATATACACAAAGGCTTCCCTTGGAAGTGGTTTTGTAAAGATGTCTTCCACTTGTTCTTTCGTGCCCACATACTCAACTCTGATGTTATTTTCTACAACCTGTTCCCATACAAAGTGATACTTTATTGGAATGTGCTTTGTCTTGGACTGCATCACCAGGTTCTTTGAGATAATGATGGAACTTTTATTATCACAATATATTGGAATGGGCTCATCATACTCAACCTGTATATCTGTCAGAGTTGGTTTCATCCAAAGAACCTATATACAACATGTTGTTGCTGAAATATAATCTGCCTTCCTCTGTCCTCTGCATCTAATAAATCTCTCCCCCTTTGTCATCAATGCAAAATGTATCTTTCCATCCAGGGTTGCTCCCCCTAACTGAACTATCATATTTATGATGCTTCCTTGTGTACATATAAGACATATAAGATAAGCATTCAAAAGAATTCATTTTGGAGTAGAAATAACTCTAAGTCTCTGGCGAATATACTCAAAGGCTTCCCGTGGAAGTGGTTTTGTAAATATGTCTTCCACTTGTTCTTTCATATCCACATACTCAAGTCTGGTGTTATCTTATGCAACCTGCTCCCGTATAAAGTGATAATTTATTGGAATGTGCTTCGTCTTAGAGTGCATCACCGAGTTCTTTGAGATACTAATGGATTTGTATTATCAAAATAGATTTGAATGGGCTCATTATACTCTTCCTCGACTGTAGATAAATATATTGATGATTGTTTCTTTCTTAGCCATGATACTAAACACTCACCCAAGTAGAACACTATTCCACTAGTGCTCAATTGATCATCAATACAACCTGCCCAGTCTACATCTATGTAGGTAATAAGTGATATATCCTTTCCTTTTGGATACCATCATCCAAACTCTTATGTTCCTTTGAGATATCTGAAAATCCTCTTCACTGATAATACATGTGATTCCTTTGGTGCTGCTTGAAATCATGACACCTGTCCAACCACCTGCATTACATATGGTATGGATGTTGTCACATATAGTAGCCTACCAATAATTGACCTATATTTCCTCTCATATATAGACTTTGAATCATCACCCTTGCTCAACTTGCAACTGGTTTGCATGGGAGTGATAATTGGTTTGAAATATTCCATTCTAAACCTCTTTAGCATTTCTATGATATCTTTGGTATGAGAAATAAAATTTCCTTGGTTTCTTTGACGTATCTAAAGTCTTAGAAAGAAGGATAGTTCTCCAAGTAATCACATTTCAAATTCATTTTGCATATCCTTTGCAAATTCCTGGCTTAACCTGTCATCATCACTACCAAAAATAATATCATCAACATAAACTTCAATTAATAAAATACTATCTTGACTTACCCCTATGTAGAGGTTGATGTCTGCACTTCCTTTTCTGAACCCTGCCTGTTGTAGATATTTATCCAGTCTAGAGTACCATGTTCTAGGAGCCTGGTTTAGGCCATACAAGGTCTTATTTAATTTACACACATAATATGCGTTCTCTAATAACTGAAATCCTTTTGGTTGTTCAATGTAGACTTCTTCTTCAAGTTTCCCATTCAAAAAAGTTGATTTTACGTCCATCTAATACAATTTAATATTTTTGGAGCATGCATAAGCTAAAAACAATCGAATTGCTTCCATTATGGCCACTGGGGAAAATGTCTCTTCAAATTCGATTCCTTCAACCTCTGCATATCCTTTACATACCAATCTATATTTGTTCCTTATAACTTGTCCATATTCATTCAATTTATTCCTGTATACCCACTTTGTGTCGATCACATTCTTATCCTTTGGTCTTGGAACTAATTCCCAAGTGTTATTTTTCTCTATTTGATCCAATTATTCATCCATGGCCTTGTTCCAAAATTCATCCTTGCTGGCCTCCTCAAAATAGGTTGGTTCAATCATAGATGTGATTGTTAGGTTCATTTGTTTCGGTGAACAAATTCTTCGTCTAGTCCCAACTCCTGCGTCTTTGTTTCCAATAATCTGATCTGAAGGATGATTCTTATGTACCCGTCTGCTAGGTGTTTTTGGAGTCACTTGCTAAAATTGATCTTTTTTTTATGTCGTATCCTCTTCGTCTTCCCCTTATTTTCATATTTTGTTTCTTCTTCGTAAATTTTTTCCATTGATTCATTTTATTCTTCCTTTAATTCTTGTCTACCTATTTCATCAATTGTTACATTGATGCTTTCCACCACTTTGTTCAATCTCAGGTTGTAACACTTGTATGTTTTTCTTGTACTTGAGTAACCAACAAGTACTCCTTTGTGCACATGAGAGTCAAACTTTCCCATTCTTCCATCTTCTCTTTTGATGTAGCATTTGTTTCCAAAAACTCTGAAGTGCTTCACATTTGTTGGTCTTCCTTTCCATAGCTCGTAGGGAGTTTTGTCAGTGTTTTTTCTAAGCATTACTCTATTTTGAATTTGAACTGTTGTATGCACTACCTATGTCCAAAAGTATCTGTCAATTTGGATTCCATTAGCATTGTTCAAGCCATTTCCTGTATTGTCTTGTTCTTTCTTTCAACAACTCCACTCTGTTGAGGTGTCCTAGAAATGGAGAATTTCCTTTTTATTCCATCACTGCAACAATATTCCATAAATTCATTTGAAGTAAAATCTCCTCCATTACTAGATATCAAGCATTTGATTTTTGAATCCATTTCATTTTCAATCATTTCCCTATAGATCTTGAAGTTTTCAAAAGCTTCTGACTTATTCTTGAGAAAGAAAACTGCGAGCATTCTTGTATAATCATCAAATAATAACATAAATTATCTCTCACCTTTTAAGCCCTTTGTTGTAGTTGGTCCAACTAGATCAGTATGCACAATTTCCAATGGCCTTGTCGTTGAATATTCCTTTGATTTGAACCTAGTCTTTGTTTTCTTTCCTTGTTGACAATGTCTACATAAAGTGTTGGTTGGTTTCATGATCTGGGGCATTTATCTTATTGATTCTCTTTTGTTGACTTTGACAAGGTTATCAAAATGTATGTGACCCATTCTTCTGTTCCATAGCCAACTTTCATATTCCTTTCCTAGACAACACTTTTCATTTCCAATTTCACTTAACACATATATGTTGCTTGAAGTTCTCGCAGCTATAGCAATCAATTTTCCTAAACCTTCTTTTCTTATCTCGCACGTTTGTGAATCAAAGGTAAGTTTATGACCTTGGTCACAAATTTTACCCACACTTAGAAGATTATGTTTCATATATTCTACTAGTAGAACATTTTATTCCTTTATATTCTTGTTCCTAATTCTGACTGTGCATTTTCCAATGATTTTGGCTGAATCATCATTTCTGAATGAGACCGATCCATCTCTTTCCTTTCGTAATGTAATAAACCTATCTCTATCACATGTCATGTGTTTTGAACACCCACTATCAACATACCAACCACATTTATTCTTCTTAGCTTGTAGAGCGAGTATGCATTCTTCATTGCTATATTGATTCTCCTTTCTTATCCATTTCCTTTTCTGAGGTTCATGTCTGTGACTATTGTTATTCTATTGTGGTTCTCTAAAAGGGACTGTCATTCTACAATCTTTGGCCATGTGTCCAGAATTGTTACATTTGTAACATTCCACTTCAATGCTCAAAGATTCAAACCTGTTGTAACTTATTCTCTGTGTTTCACTTGTCCTTCTTGGATAACCCCTTTGTGTATGACTTTGAAAGTTGTTTGTGTTCCTGTTGTTATCTATGCAATTCATATATTTATGTCCAAAATTATTACATGCATAACATAAACCAAAAAATATAGTTTGATACCTGGGAGTTGAAGATATTCTAAAAGGAGGTACTCTTATGAATTCTTCTTCTTCTTGAGGCCTATATGTCGGTTGGTGATTCTGAAATCTGAATCTTCTTGGTGGAGGTGTGTCCCTGTAATCTTCCTTGTATATATTCCTATCCCCCTTGATTTTTTCTGCATAGCTTTTTGGATATGTTTCTTGCTCTGTTGTTTAGGAGATTGATCCTTTTTCTTTCTGATTGTATCCAAGTCTGGACTTGTCATGATGAGATTTTTTACTGTTGTAATGTCATCCAAAAATTTTGAGTTGTTAGGTATATTTTTATTTTGAATATCTTTTCTTAATGTGACAATCTCTGCTTCCAAATTTCCAATGATATTTGCTTTTTATTCTAGTTGTTCTTTGAGTGCTTCTTCAATTCTTTTATCTTCTTCTATTTGAACCTTCAAATTTGTGATCATTTGTTCTAGTTCTTGAGTGTCATATTTCTTGTCTAGTTCCACTTGTAGCTTCTTGTTTTTCTTATTTTTTCTTCTGATAACTTATATGGAACACACTAATTCCTCTCGGTAGTCAACTTCTACCTCTTCAATTTCTTCTTCGACTTCTTCATATTCTTATTCTACTTCTTCATATTCTTCTTTAGAGTCTTCTTTATCAGAGTCTTCTACTACCATGAATAGAACTCGTTCTATCTCATTGTCACTGACTTCACCTTCATCTGACGATGAGATGTCTTCTTTGGTGCATAAGATTTTCTTGAAAACTTTCTTTGTGGTTCTTTTGCCTTGATATGTTTGTTTGCCTTTTGAGTAACCTTCATCATTTCTCTTTTTATTATGAGGACATTTGTTAGAAAAATGATCAATACCATCACAATTAAAACAAATTAAAGGAATCTTACCTCTATACCTACCGTAGGTTCCCTTGTTAAGTCTTTTGACAAATTTGGCCACTTCTTCATCATCTTCCAAGACGTCACTGCTACTGTTATGTTATTATTTTTTATTTCCTTTTTTCTTTGACCTTTTGGATGCTTTGAAGGATGCTTATTTTATATCTTGATTTTCTTGTTCAATTATCATTTCATATGCTATGAAGATTCCATGTAATTTGTCCATTCTTATTGAGTTTAGATATGATCTTTCTTCTAGTGCTGATATCTTAGGGTCAAATATCATAGGAAAATATCTTATTACTTTTTGAACAATTACAGATTCTTTTAATTCTTCTCCCAATCCTATGATTGCATTTACTGTTTCATCAACTCATAAAAAGTAAGCTAGAATAGTCTCATTCCTTCATCTTAATTTGTTCGAATTGACCTCTGTAAGTTTGAAGCTTTTCTACTTTGACTTTTGAATATCCTTCATAAATATTTTGAAGTTTGCCCCAAATATTGATAGTGGATTTACAATGTGCAACTTTGGTGAATACCTTTTCACTAAGACCATTCAGAAGTGCATTTTTGTCTTTGGAATTATTCTGAATGAGTTTCACTGCTTTGTCATTTGTTCGCGGAGTTGTTGGTGTTGTGTATACATATAAAATTGATTGCCAAATTTCAAATCCCCCTGTCTGTATATATGTTTTCATACTTATGCTCCAAAATGCATACTTTTGTCCATTAAACTGTGGTATTCCATTTTTATATAATTTGTTTCTCTCCATGATCTACCTTTCAGTGGTTAAACAAATTTCTGAAGGAACCTGCTCTGATACCAATTGTTGGATTGCTGAGAGGGGGGATGAATCAATGTAGCATTATCATCCAATAATTGTAGAGTAAATAAGCAATGAACAAATGAAAAATCATACACATACACAGTACACCAGTGTTTTACGTGGAAACCCAAAGCGGGAAAAAACCACATAATGATTTTTCTTATATGTCTTGAAGAATTACATTCATTGGAAGCACCAACTTCCTTTTCTTTCCAACTGCAACTGGAAGGAGGCTCCAACCCCCTTGCTTCTCAATCCACAACCTGAGGGAAGCTCCAACTCCCCTATTCTCTGGCTACAACTAGAAGGAGGATACAACCCCCTATGTTCTCAAGCTACAATCGGAAGGTGGCTACAACCACCTAGCTTTTCCCCATCCAACCGCCCTGACATATAAGTAGAATGATGGAACCACTGTCACACTATCACTGTGAGATATACCAATGTACAACTATATTAACTTATACCACTGACCTGTATCCAACCTGTACAACTACCCTGTAATAAATCTGTACCTGAACTGAACATGTATCAATAAAAATACAACAGGTACGCGACCTGTAGTGCTTCAAAATGCATATGTATGTATCTATTATGCATCCCACATATGTACATGACCAAACTATTATGTAGCCTACATATACCTTATGAGAACTAAGGTTTCCTTTTTCTTGAAAGATTATGACCCTTTGTAAATTCTTTCACATTGATCTGTAACCTATCACTGTATCCAGACTGTAACTGTACCCTGTGCATGCATCCTCATATATAACCTTTACTCAAATCATATATATCTCTCTCTATTTATGTACCATATAGGTGTGTGTAATCATGAACAAGTATAATAACCCTCACGTGATCTAGTCATCAAACCCTTTCTAATATTTAGCCTCTCAATACATCAACCACTTCACAAATACAAGCTCTCAACCATGTACAACAAAAACCCTTAGCCATATGCCAAGATATACAATATGCGCTTCAACAAGAAGTATCAATGATAAATGTACCAACACTGTATTTTTGTAGATCTGACTTATGTAGAATATCCCATGCAGCCACTAGTCTCTCTAGGGAGAATCCTCAAATATCCATGACCATTTCTCATGCATACATCAAAATCCAACTATTCATAGAAATAAGACATACCTTTTGAATCAATGGATAGATGTGATGTATCTAAGCACTGTAGACATTTCAGGGAGCTTGATCTCAGAATTTAGAACCTCTGCAACTTCATCTTCTCAATTTTCATGGCTTTACCAACATGTATGCACCCTATACATAGCCAACCTGCATACACCTCAGTATGTATGCACCCTATACACAGCCAGACTGCGTACACCTCAGACAATAGAGTTTTTTGTATTCGTTGTAATTCTAAGTATTTCGTCGTAAACCCTTCGTACTACCTCAAAAATTTTCAACTTCAGATGTATCAAAGAGTACTTGTAATAAGCCTCACAAAACAAAATATATTCAATGTGTTCAAGTGTGATTTAATTAGAGAGCCTTACCTGTTATTTATGATTTCATGTAGAATTACACTTTCTTTATTTTAGGGAGTTATCCATTTAAAATAATTTATTTTGCAAACACTTTGACTTTTAGGGGCTTCTATATGACTCATGAGGGTTCTCCAACTTCATATGGCCATAAATCTCTAACCATTAGAATTTATGTGACGTTCCACATACCAACGAAAATGGCATGACAAGCACTATCCATATAGTATAGTTTCACTGACAAATTCACTGCCCTTCATCTCATTATTCCACAATTAAGCATGGGTTCTCTAACCATACTTCTAGGATAAATCAATTCGCAAAGAATCTTCCCATGAGGGATTTCACCATAAGGGGACCACTTTGGATTTCATCCATTTTCACTTATTATCAACCATGAAAAGACAATAATGTGTCATATTTATATCAAACAAACTTGGGTCCATTACCCAAACCTTTGTGTTGTCGGACTTTCTTCAAGGGTTGACATCGATGACAACCAACCTTAATCAAAATGAGATACTACTTTGAGGCACTATTTAGGTGGGATAGTATTTGGAAATACCTCTTCTATCCTATAGAGATGACCCCTAGAGTAACAATGACACCACAAGGTCGATACTAATAAGTATCATGGAGCTTTGACATATATGGATGGGCCAAACAAACATGACACACATACTGCGGGGAAACATCACATAATACCTCATCCTTGAAGGGTTGTATTCTGTATGAAAATTGACACTGTTGGGTGACACGAAGATATCGTTCCTGGTGAAGCCACCTGATGTTGTATGGTCGTGGGTGCGGTATTGTCAAAAATCCCAATTGTATGATGACCTTTACTGAGATGAGGTTCTTTTGGATTCTGTTATCAACAATAAAATGCAACAGAGTCCCCTTTACCCACATTTGTGAATGAAAAAGGAAATCACCCTCTTCAGGATCTGTTAGTTCTTCTGGTTGAATTACTGTAGTCATAACAGTAGCAGTGGGGTCTTCATCGATGATCTATCTTTTCCCATTATTTTCTTAATCATATTTTGAATCAGGGTTCATCTCCTTGTCTTTGATCCCGACCACAAATGAATATTTTTAGTGACATTCATTATTTTTGTTCCAGGGGATTTTGTGGAAATTACACCACTTTTTAGTGTCCTTTGTCTTCTTGTGACCCTTATTTTCCTGTGGCTTGGACTGGTTTTTGGGAGGACGTTTGTTAGGGTCATCTTTATAAAATTACTATGGTTGTTGCTTATTTTTGGAATCAAACTCTTGTTTGTTTTGGTGCTTAAATTTCTACTTGATTTTGACAACATATCGATAGGTAGCTCCAAGTGATGAGATGTCCATGAAATCCATTTCAGTTTGGATATACCTATGCAAATCCCTGCGTTATTTTAGAACTAGATGTCTCTCGAAATATTTGATACCCATATTGGTGCACAATGTATGGAAAATATTTGTGAAATCTGAAACTATTTGGCCCCTCTCTTGTCGTAGTGTGGTCCATCTCATGTATTGGTCATCATAGTTACCAATAGAGTAATACTGCTCCTTGACCACATGCAAAACAAAATACTAAGTGGGATCGACCCCATATATTCTGGACTCCTCTGTGGAACTTTTCTCCCAGTAATTTTCCCACCAATGTTTGAGATGGGGGAGAGACTTAAGGAGTGTGAAGTTGATATTTTCCCTATAGGAAAATTTTTGAACAAAGAAATAACCTTCTAGCATATTTAACCATTTTTCTAGGGCATATGCATCTATCTGTCCTTCAAATATGATAATATAAAAATTAACCTGTACCTTAAAAGATGATGTTCCTCCAAAGTGGTCATTTGATGAAGATGCACCTATTTTTATCGACATGCATTGAAGGATGTGGGAAAAATTATCCATCATTCCATCCCTCTGTCATGTGATAGCTTGCTCAAGCAACATAATAATAGAATATTATGCTCCATCATTTTTGTTTTTTTTCCATGGATGGTTTCTTGTGCATGCAAGAGAAATTTTACTCAAGATATACAAGCTCGAGACCCAACTTGCTATACTCATGCCTAGTCGGGGACATGAATTGAAAAATGATCAAAAGAAACCTACTCTAGTACCATTAATCTAGATTATTTTCGAAACGAAATGAGAGCGTAGATATAATAAGGAAATGTACAAATATATTGAAAGAGAGAAAATAATATAACAGATATATATCAAATATATAAAAAGAGGCACACATATAGAGTAATACACAATTTATGTTAATGAGCGAAATGTACAAAACTACAGAAATATAGAGTGGAAGACTTGCTAGGATGGTGGAATCTTATCTCTGAGAAGAGATGTGACAGCTACTCACATTCAAAAGAAGATGGATTAAAATGAGGCATTAAAGGCCTTTTTAACATAAAGAAAATCCAAAACCCTAACCCCAGAAGATGAAAATCCAACAGCTTTGTGGACCCCATTTTGGGTAGTTTGGTGTATCAACTTCCTGGGGCCATAACTTTGGCCTTTAATCACTGTTTGGGGTGCACGATAGCTCGTTGAAGAGGAATCATAGAGGAGATTAATTTTGGGGGTTCAATTAGAATATTTGTCCATCATTTAGGTGCTCGATCCCCAAAAAAATTCATTTAGGCCCTCAAAATGGCCCTGAAAGTTTAGGAACCAAAAAACTACTAAAAATAGTAAATTGCTAGAAGATTGTTTTGAGCTAGTTGGAATAGGTGGGTGGCCACCAATATATACCTAGATAAATCCTACCTCCTTAGGAGGAAATTATATCCATTGCATTGAGTGTCTAGGGGAGAGGGAAAAGCGTTCCCTGAATTTGCATGTTGATGAGCTGCTTTCCTTGCTAGAGAAGTTGCACTGCTTAGCTTATTGAAGGATTTCATGAAACTGTGGATGGAAGGGTTAGACTAGTCTGGCTACATGAGATGATTGTGTGTGGAAAGAATCTTTTCACTTTTCTTCAATATTTTCGACCTACTTCTGTTGGGTAGAAGGTGCTTGGACTAAGGTTGCAATGTCTACAGTTTCCTTCTATTAACCTTTGGAACAGATTGTGAAGAAGATGAATTTTGTAGTATGATATACTATCTTGCGACAATATTTAGGTGGGACATTACTTGGAATTACCTTTAGTATCTTGTAGAGATTACCCCCCAGGGTAACAATGAAACTACAGGGTCGAGACTCATAAATAGCATGATGCTTCCACATATATGGTTGGACCAAAATAACATCACATAAATCCAGCGTGGAAACATCACATAATACCTCATCCTTGAAGGGATAGATGATGCATGAATATCGACACTGCTATCTAACACAAATATTGTGTTCCTAGCAAAGCTACTTGATTTTGTATGGATGCGGGTGTGGTATTATCGACAATCCAAATTGTTTGACAACCTATGTTGAGATGAGGTTATTCTGGCTTCTTCTATCGACAATAAAATGCAACAGGGTACCCTTTACCCACATCCATGAATGAAAAAGGTGCTCCCACTCTTCAAGATCTGTTGGTTCTTCTGGTTGAATTATTGCGTTCGCGACAATAGCAGTGGGGTCTGTGTCGATGATCTATCTTTTCCCATTATTTTCTCAATCAGGGTTCAACTCCTTGTCTTCGATCTCAGACACCAATGACTATTTTGAGAGACATTCATTAGTGTTTTTCCAAATTATTTTGTGGAAATCACACCATTTTCCAGTTTCCTTATTCATCTTCCTGTGGCCCTTATTTTCTTGTGTCTTGGACTAGTTTTTGGGAGGTTGTTTCTTAGGGTCTTATTTATCAAACTTTGGTTTTTGGGGATTTGAAGACATGGAGTCCCATTTTTTCTTATTCTTAAATTTCTTTTTGATTTTGACAACATATCGATATGCAACTCCAAGTGATGAGATGTCCAAGAAATTCATTTTGGTTTGGATGTACCTATGCAAAGCCCCATGATATTTCTGAACTAGATTTCCCTCAGAGTATTTGATACCCAACTTGGTATGCAAGGTATGGAAATTATTTGTGAACTCCATCACTATTTGGTCCCTCTCTTTCCATAGTTTTGTCCATCTCATGTACTGGTTGTCATAGTTGCCAACAAGGTAATACTGCTCCTCAATCCCATCCACAAAAATATCCCAAGTGGGATCGACCCCATATATTCCAAACTCCTCTATGTAACTTTTCTCCTAGTAAGTCTCCCACCAATGTTTGACATGGGGGAGAGACATAAGGAGTGTGAAGGTGATATTTCCCCTCTCAGAAAAATTGTGAACAGAGAAATAACCTTCTATCATATTTAACTAGTTTTCTAGGACATCTTCATCTATATTTCCTTCAAATATGGGAATATCAAAATTAACTTGTACCTTGAAAGGATAGGTTCCTCCAAATTGTTATTTTGATGGAGATGTGCCTATTTTTATCTGTGGTCATTGAAGGATGTGTGAAAAAATCTCCATCATTTCATTCCTCTATCGTTTTAGCACTAAGAGTCACCCTCATATTGAGACAGGATAAGCCCAATACCCATTAGAATGTTTGGTGGATGTTGGTTTTATGAGTGGATTTAAAATGGAAAAAACTCAGTACAAGAATTATTCTAACACATAAACTGGGCAGGAAATGCACAGGGAAGTGAGGGCCTCATTAACTTCAGTCAGTGAATTGAGTTTAAGGGAGAGAAAAAGGAAGACTTAGTGAGAAAGTGGACAAGTCATCTATGGGCACCCAACCTTCCAGCATCTTGGTGAAGAAAAATGAAGGATCAAGAATGCTCTTGAACTCAAGCTTTAGACACTAAAATATGTCACAGGCACATAGTCACAGCATCATAATGATCAAACCTACATCACGATGAAACTACAACAACTCGACTGGATCCTCCATGCTCAAACCTTTTAGTGTGAGGAGAAATAAGATAACATGGGAGATGACTAAAATTGGTCACAATACCACTGTAATTAAACCTACATTACAATAGCATCACAACCCTCGACTGGATCCTCCATGCCTGAGTGTTTTAGCACAATTTTTACAGAGAGATGAAAAGAGGTTGACATCTATTAATGTGAAAGTCTCAAATTTGATACATAACCAGTGAACAATTATGGCATCAAAGCATTACAAAATATGGAGCTCTTCTCAACCAGTTGATGACCATAACAAAATATCAAATTGAAACATTTATACTTAGATCAGGCCACGAATATTAGGAGTGTGATTAGATCACTACATTCAAAGCATTGAGTCTGAGTAGTCTTTTGTCAGACTATGCATGTATCCATCTGTCAGACGTGAGCTTAGATCGGCATGGTTTTGTAGGAAAATCTGTCCATAGGGGTACCACAGGATGACAGTTCAGTCCCCATGACCGGTCCTTTCATTCCTTCCATTTATGGAGTGATTCGAGGTTTCAACCACCAGCTCTATTTTCGTTAACTTCCTCCTCTCGGGATTGAAACGAGACTTAATTATTAGGGGGCGACCACGTGCTACTCTTGGATAGGACACTATATGAGCATGTGATTGCGGGGTTGTCAAAAGCGGTTTGGAATCACACTGATTTTGAGCCTGAAATTCACCACCTTTTTCCACGTATTACTTTTGCCTTACCATGGTTTCAATTATGGGACCGCTCAAGAAAATTATCACCCGAGCATGTTTCATCCTCTCAATGAATTGTGGCCATAGATCTGGTCCCGATCTGAGATCTAGGCATGCCTGCTAGATCTAGCGCCACTGCCAAGATTAATCGCCCACCAATTTTGAGGTCCGCTAAAACTGTTCCTTGGAGGAGGGAGATACCCTTTCCTTTGGGTCCTTCATAGATGTGACCTAGGGCTATGACCTCACGCAGACATGTGATTGCGGGCACGACCAAGAGTGGTTTGGAAACAAACTACTTTTGTCCCTGCAATTCACCATGAGCCACCACGTGTCCCTTTCTCAATATTGTGGTTCCAATTGAGGCCCACCCTCAATATTTTAAAACTTGAGCATATTCTGACCCTACAATTGAGTGCGATCATTGATCTCGTGATCTCGTATTAAGCCTCTTGATTAACAACTCAGATCTAGCACTTTCAAACACATGGATCAGATCTACCTCTTTTCAAACCAACGGTCCTGATTTTCTACGCGATTCAGGTTTCAGAGTTTTCAAATCTCAAACCTCAATTGTCCCCAGCTTCTTTTACCCAGAGCTATGGATCTGATGATGCATGGCCTCCACAGATCGACGGATGTGATCCTTTCGAGTATTCAGACTTAAAAAAATTCAAATATAAAACCTCCTCTGCCCCCAAATGATTTTATCCGAAGCCATGGATATAATGACGTGTGGCTCCCCACAGGTCGATGGTCCAGATTCACTTCGGGATTTCGGCACTTCATCTCTTCAGAACTTTGACACTTCAGGACTTCAGTGGCTTCGGAACTTCAGAGGATATGACACTTCGTCTCTTCGACATTTCAACACTTCAGAGGCTTCTGCACTTCAGCGCTTCAGGACTTCGACACATTTCTCATTTAAAATCTTTCGAAGCTCACTTTCACGAACACTCGGAATGAATTCCACCTGTTCTCCTCAAGATCAATGAGTCATGCTCACTTTGGTCTCTGAGACTTCGAAAAAATAAAATCTCAAACTTGGGCTTCCTCCATGTGCTTTTACCTGAAGCTAGGGATCTGATGACATGTAGCCCTCGTGGATATACGACTGAGATGCTTTCGGGTCTCCAAACTTAGGAAATCTCAAATTTCAAAACTCATCTACCTTCAAAGTTCACAAAATTCTGTCGCGTTTCCCCATTGATGGATGGTACAGATTTATTTCGGGACTTCAGCACTGGCACTATACTTGGTGCAATTTTGAGATTCAAAATACCCATGAGCCACTGATCTGAACTCTACAAGGGATCCCTACCGCTGAAACTTGAACCCGCCTGTTGCTTGCATTTCGAGCCTAGAATGGAATGTTATGAAAGATGCACTTTGAACTCAATGATAATACTTGCGTAAGCAAAGGAATGGGTCGCCCTGCGACCCTTAGACAAATTTATGTGATAACATATCGCATGAGAGCTTGCTCAAGAAATAGATTAACATAGTCTTCTTCTCTGTAATTTTTATTTTCTTCTTCCATGGAGGGTTTCTTGGGCATGCAAGAATTATTTACTTCAAGAGAGACAAACTCGAGACCCAACTTTCTTTATTCAGACCTTTTCGGGGACATGCACTAAAAAACAATCAAGAGTAGCCTACTCTGATACCACTAATTTGGATTATTTTCGGCATGAAATGAGAGTGGAGATATAATAAAGAAATGTAAAATGTTATTGCAAGAGATAAAATAATATAACAAAGATATATCAGATATATAAAAAGAGTAATAGATATATAATAATTCACAATTTCTATTAATGAGCGAAATGTACAAAAATGTAGAAATAGAGAGTGAAAGACTCGCTAGAATGGTGGAATCTTAACTCTGAGAGGATATGTGATGACTACGCACATTCGAAAGAATATGGATTAAAATGAGGCTCTAAAGGCCTTTTTAACATAAATAAAATCCCAAACCCTAATCCCAGAAGATGGAAATCCAACAGTTTTGTGGACCCCGTTTTGGGTAGTTTGGTGTATCAACTTCACGGGGGTGTAACTTTGGCATATGATATTTGTTTGGGGCACACAATAGCTCGTTGAAAAGGTATAATTGAAGAGATTATTTTTTTGTGATCAATGAGAGCCTCTAGCTATCATTAAGGTGATAAATCCCAAAAACAATTCATTTAGGCCCTTAAAATGGCCCCAGAAGTTCACGAACCAAAAAACTGCTAAAAATAGTAAATTTCTAGAAGATTGTTTTTAGCTAGTTGGAATAGGTGGGAGGCTATCAATATCCACCTGGATCAATCCTCACTCCTTAGGAAGAAATGGTCTCGATTATGTTGAGTTCCTGGGGGAGAAGGAAAAGCGCTCCCTGATTCAACATCTTGATGACTTGCTTACCTAGCTAGAGAAGTTGAGTTGCTTAGCTTTTTGAAGGATGTCACGAACTTGTGAATGGAAGTGTTGGAATAGTATGGATACATGAGATGAATGTGTCTAGAAGGAATATTTTCACTTTTATTAAATCTTGTTGACCTTCTTTTGCTGGGTAGAAGTTGCTTGGACTGAGGCTGCAGTGGTTAAAGTGTCCTTTTGTTCACCTTTGGAAAAGATTGTGAAGAAGCTTAATTTTGTGGTATGAGATACTACCTTGCTGCACTATTTAGGTGGGAAAATAATTGAAGCTACCTATGGTATCCTATAGAGAAAACCTGTAACAACCCTCCTCGTTACGACAACAACTCTGATAACAGGTGCAATTTTTTTTTTGTGTAAGGGTGTGTGCGTGTGTAGAAGTATCACACTCACGTGACTCTACGTTGCCACCCAACAATAGAAAAGACTCAACCATGAAGATTACCACAAATAGACCAGGGCGCATAACAAGAAGCTGCAAGCAAGGAACGACCACCGGCACAAGGCACCCTATGCTAACATTCTACGACATACTCGGTTATGCACCATACCAACAAAGAAGGTAGAATCCATGGTAGTAGTTTACTATTTCTGCACATGAAAGCAGGGCGTTTAATCTTAGTCCTCTGCTCCGGAGAGAGAGGAGGTCAGATAAGCTCCTGGCCGACTGCTCAGGCAGAAACTAGTAATCCCCTAAGTTGTGTGGCAAGAGTGGAAACCCTGCCTTTAAAGGGCCCGAGACTCTTGATACGGCACTGGATTCTTGACGCAGGGAAGCACACAGACATAAATTTTAAGGCTACTGACGGTGTCTACATCCCTCCCGACACAAGCAGACCACGCAATGCAATACCAGCAAGTACTACAAAATCAGGGACAATTATGACCTCTACGGGAGACGCAAGTCAGGAGGACTCTAATATCGACCAACCACTATTGAGACCTGAAGACATCAATCAAGGTCAATTTCTCCATTACTTATCATTAACCGACGAAGACTTTATCCTAAGGTAAAAACCAATAATTTCAACCCCCATTATGTTGTTATAAGGTCAGTAGGCACTAGTTCAAGGACAAGCAAGAAGCACAAGCGCAAAGCATTTTTTTGTTAATTGCCATAAATGCGCAATGATATCCTACCATAATGGTAAACCCTCGAACATTTACTATCTCCATATTATCTTGCCCTTCCTACCAATTATTACCATAATTGTAATAACCTTACAAGATAATAGCATTGCAATTTAAACCTCGTCATTGGCATTTCCATTTAAACAATATTAGCATTGCAATCCAACATCAACATTAACATTTCAATTAAGCCAATAATAACATTGCGATCTAAACATCATCATGAACATTCATTTAACAAATATTAACCTCGCAACTTAAGCATCCTCATTAACATTGCAATTTGAACAATTACTCAACCTTGCAATTCAACCCACATTAACATTTCAATTAATAATATTAATATTGCAATTAAACAATTACTTAACATTGCAATTCATTCCGCATTAACATTTCCATTAATAATATGAACATGGCAATTAAACAACTACTTAACATTGCAATTCAACTAGTATTAACATTTCCATTAAATAATATTAATATTGCAATTAAACAATAAGTAAACAATTACTTAACATTGCAATTCCACTAGAATTAACATTTCTAGTAAATAATATTAATATTGCAATTAAACAATTACTTAACATCGCAATTCCACCAGCATTAACATTTCCATTAATAATATGAACAGTTGCAATTAAACAACTACTTAACATTGAAATTCAACTAGTATTAACATTTCCATTAATAATATTCATATGGCAATTAAACAATTACTTAACATTGCAATTCCACCCAGTGTTAGCATTTTAATGAAATAATATTAAACTTGCAATTTAGACAAGTACTAACTTTGTGAATTAACATATATTAACATTGCAGCTTGCGTGTCATCATTAATATTGCATTCTAAATAATAATGACTTTAAATAAAACAAGGTTAACAAAGACGGCTTACGCATCATCATGATATAGCATTTTAAACAGTAATAACATTAAATAAAACAGGGTTATCTTGGCAATTTAAGCATCAGCAGTATATTGTAATTTAACGATAATAACATTAATTTAAACAGGGTTAACGTGGCTACTTACGCATCATCCCTATATTGCATTTTAGACAACAATAACATTAAGTAAACCAAGTTAACATGGGCATCATCATTTATTACATTTTAAACCCTAATTTAAATAAAACAAGGTTATCCTGGCAACTTAAGCATCATTCTTAAACTCATAAATTAAAACTTAGAATCTAGGGTTCTCAGGATCCTCGGCTAGCGCACAAGTCAGAGCTTCATCAACGCAGAGGTGAGGGAGGAGGGAATGCATGTGCCACCGTCTGCTATAGGCGTTCTTTTCAAAGGGACAAGGGGAATGCGCAGGTGAGGGCAACGACGGTCAGCTGGCAATGCCGCTGAAGGTAAATTAGCACGCAGGGTTATGGAAGGCAGAAGGAAGGTTCTCGTTCAGTCTCCTTCATGCAGGCTCAGCGCCCTAGGGATTCATCTTGCACGGCGCCTGGTGAACAAGGCAGCCATCGCTCCCAACGAAAGAACACTTTAACTAATGTCAGGAGGTGAGATTAAGGCTGGCTGGGAGTAGGCACCAGTATGAATTCGTTTAACGGCTTCGAAATTTGTTACAAGGTTAATACATGAAATAAACGAAGGAGGTAGTAGGTGTTTATTACATGAATACCAAATAAACGAAGAAGATAATGGGGTAGTTTCTTAAGCACAATCATCAAGACAACGAACTAACTTGAGGCACCTTAACACAATTGACACCCCATACATGCAACATACATTGTGTTAAAGTAGAATGAGAGGGCACAAGGATTGAAGCCACGGTCATTACAGTCTCAAAATTTATTACAAGCGAAGACTTCCGCCATCTCATTTCTTTTAAGAATCTACCTCTTTATTATCAATAAATTTATTAAGGATACCCAGCAAGAATCACTCAACATGCAATCGTCCTGAAGGTGCAAATACATAGTGATGGGAGAGCTACTATCTGAAACTAACAATTAGGAAAATGAGCTTCACTACCACTTTTTAATATGGCTGTAAGTAATCGATTCATACAACAACAACTACCAGACCGTACTTCAATATCCAGATCTCACCAACAAGGGGGTCACTGCCCAGCATTTTGAGGAAATAAAAACAAAAACAGAAGACGCAGACCTGTAGTGTACAGGATCGAAATAAAAACAATGCCCCGGTAAAGGAGAAGGCCCGCTGGAAATTAGCTCACGGTATGTATAAAAATCCCAAGATATAAAGAAGGATACCCACAAAAAAAAACACACCCACGGTAGATATAATATGCCCAAGGTAGAAATATCCCACAGTAGAATTTTTTTTTTTTATGACAGTCATGGAAAACGCCCAACCCATAAATAAACGCCCATAAACATTTGCCCACCGTAACAAATTCGCCCTCAGTACAAGCGAGAATCCACTGAAACAAAACCCCATCGCCCACAGTATAAAGACGAAACCCTACTGCAAAAGACTGCCCACCACATTCAACGCCCAACAAATAAGAGGAAACCCACCGAAAAGGAAGGAGAAATTCCATTATATATATAAAAACGCCCATCCCAGGAAAAGAGAAACCCACAGTGGAAAATGCCCAGTAAAAAGAATTGCAACCATTCTATCTAATTCTTATCATAACTGAAATCATTCATCAAATATAAACATAGCCATTCCATCAAAATACAAAACATACCTTGGCCTGCTCGCCCTGCTCCGGTTGGTGTCCGCGCGCTCCTTGATGCTCCCGCTTGCCGACCACAAAGAACTCACTGGTACCTCCCAGCCAAACACTAGGGGTACTCTCCTTCCCCCTTAGCCCCCCGAGCCGCAAAGGGGCCACACACAACCCAGACGATAGCCTAGCTTCTCAGCTCGCCTCCAAGGCTGAGCTACCACTCAAGTCTGCTGAGAATCCCCAACTCCTACAAGAAATCAATCCAGTCTCTAGTTTGGCAGCATAACAATACCAATAGCTCAAAATTCCCCTTCTTCCCCCCTCTCCCTTTCTTTTATCTTGTCTCAAACCCTAAATCCTCTTTCCTTTAGGTTTTCCCCCCTTTTCCCTTTTATTTTTTTATTTTTTATTTTTTATTTTTTATTTTTTTTTAAACTCAAAGAGTATGTGCGCTCATTAATAATTCCCTTTTATTTTTACATGCGTAACTTTTATTAATGGTAGAGGCAGTAGGGATTAATAATTTACGGAAAGAGGATCCATTTATCATTTTCGTTAATCTATAAATTTAGGATTAAGGAATACGACAATTTGTTTATAATATATGTATATGTATTTTCATTTATTTATTTATTTATTTATAAGCATGCAGTCATCATAGTAAATTATCATTATCCATCATTTAAATTCACCATTAATATATATATATATATATATATATAGGATAATGAGAGATTAAGGTGATGGCAAACACGTATATGGAAAAAGTAAATGTACTACATAAAAAGAATAATGAGGAATTAAGGGGAGGGATGGTGATTTAGTAATGTGAATTGGACATGTAAAAGGGAGATGAACACTGGAAGATCGAGGCGATGGAGGATAGTTTAATAAGGTAGACATGGATAATGAGAGGATAAAGGTCTGAGTTTTTTTTTTTTTTTTTTTGAAATTTTCATTTGTTAAGGTCACACTAAATTTCCCTCCTTTTTTCTAGAAAAGTCTTAGGCTTAGGGTTAGATTCTGAGCTAGGAAACGATTGGTTAAGGGAATTTCTTAAGGTTTTATTCAGGTGCTGATGACTTAGGACTAATTAGGCTGACTCCTTCAACCACCTTTATTGCGATGTGCCCTTCAGGACGCACCACGTGCGCCAAGGGTGCCACTCGCCTCTTGAATTTCTTTTGGGCGATGTTCCCTTCAGGATGCACCATGTGCTCCAAGGGTGCCACTCGCCAACTGAGTTTCTTTTGTGCGACGTGCCCTTCAGGATGCACCACGTGCTCCAAGGGTGCCACTCGCCAACTGGACTGATTGGTAGACCTCTATAACCCCTGGAGTCAACACTCCACCAGGTGAACTTGTAGGAGACTAAGGGTTCCAAGGAATAAGGCCCCCGCCTTATTGCGCGCCCTTTAAAATCATCATGAGTGACTGTCGTAGTCGGCCCTCACGGCATTGTGGGTCCTCTCGAACTAGGTAATCGTTAACCTACAGTTCGAGCCACGACGGGAGTGCTAGCAGGCGGTGGCAGGGCTGCTGTCCACCCCTCTCCCTCAACCTATATGCAAATTGTGTGTGGCCCCTTTAATCCATATGTGAGTCTGGTCGGCAAGCTATCGTCAGCCTGCATCAATAATAATCATGTCAGAAATGTCAACAATAATCATCAAATCGAATGCAACATCATAGTAAACATATCACCCAAAAGCACACACCCTGACTCAGTCCGGAGTCCAAGGGGGTTCTACCGATGCCTCTGCATCCTCAAGGTCAAAAACCCTTCACACTCAATGAAACTGAGTCAATAGCATCTGTCGACATCAAATAGTGACACATCATGTCATCTGTCAATCGCATCATAATCAAGTATAAATGGTCTAACATCATAAAATTCCAGATCACTTGCGAGCGAGTGTCCTCAAATAATATGTGTTCTCAGTGTGCTAGAGCGGGATGTTACATACACCCCCTCTTGGTCTAAACTTCGTCCCAAAGTTTCTCAATATAAATGCAGAAATAAAGTATCATAGTATCATAAGTCTATCTATCAAACAAAAATGGAAACTGCTGACGCATATCATATGCGTCCTCCCAGGTCACCGAGTGCGGACTATAACTGTCCCACTGGACCTTGACCTGATCTACCGTTCGACGTCGTAACGGTCGAACACGATGGTCTAAAATGCGGACCGGCTAAGCCATGAGCACTCCCTTGTCCGATACCTGCAAGGAACGCAGGTCAATCACATGTGTAGGATCACTAATATAATGTCTCAAAACAGATACATGAAAAACATCGTGCATACGCCTTAAAGAATCAGGTAAGGCTAGTCGATAGGCCATGGGCCCCTTTCTCTCCACAATCTCGAAAGGTCCCACGAACCTAGGAGAGATTTTAGCTCCCTTTCCAAACTTGATCGAACTCTTATGCGGTTTGACCCGCAAGAAGACTCGATTGCCGACCTCGTAGCTACGGTCGACTCGGTGCGCATCGGCATAACTCTTCTGTCGATCTTGCGC
>ML812608.1:104247-137334 GCA_009831015.1 Picea engelmannii
TGTTGTTGTAAGCGAACTCTACTAGAGGCAAGAATTCCTCCCAACACTTTTGTTGGTCCATCACGTACATGCGTAACATGTCTTCCAAGGTTTGGTTCGTACGTTCTATCTGTCCATCCGTCTCTGGGTGATACGCAGTACTAAAGTTAAGTTGGGTTCCCAAGGACTCTTGGAAACTCGTCCAAAATCATCCAGTAAACACCAATCCTCGATCGGATATAATATTTTTATGTATGCCATGCAACCTCACAATATCACTGATGAAAACTCTCGCTATGTCAAGTGCCTGATATGTCGTACACATGGGAATAAAGTGAGCACTCTTTGTCAGAGTGTCTACTACTACAAAAATCGAGTCATGTCTCCTTGCCGTCAGTGGCAATCCAACAATAAAATCCATCGATATAACTTCCCATTTCGATTCCAGAATGGCATGTGGTTGAAGTAATCCTGCCAGGTGTCTATGTTCAGCCTTTACCTGCTGACACTCGAGACATCTAGACACAAAGTTGACTATGTCGGCCTTCATTCCTTTCCAAAAGAATAATGGTTTGAGGTCTGCCCTCATCTTCGTAACTCTCGGGTGAGCCATGTAAACTTATCTATGAGCCTCGCTCAAGATCAACCTCCTCAACTCGTCGTTTGGCGGTACGTATATCCGACTTCTAAACCTCAATAAACCGTCGCTATCAAGTGAATATCCCTCATAACGTGGTACCATCATTGTGTTTTGTCCGATAAAATCCTTGACTTTTGTGTACTAGTCATCATCACGCTGTAAGGTGAGAATATTCTCACATAGATTTGTTTGAAGAGGTAACACCAAAAAGATGCATGGCCTCCGACTCAAGGCATCCGCCACTCGGTTCACTATTCCCTTTATGTAAGTAATCTCGAAATCGTATTCGCTAAGCAATTCCGACCAATGTCGTTGTCACGCGTTCAGGTCGCCTTGCGTAAAAATGTGTTGTAGTCCACAATGATCAGTCTATAATTCAAATTTTCATCCAATAAGGTAGTGTCTCCAAACCTTCAAGGCATAAACGATGGCTAACAACTCCAACTCGTGCGTCGCGTAGTTCTCCTCATGCCTTCTCAACTTCCTCGAAATGTAAGCAATCACTCGTCCGTCCTGCATCAAGACTCCGCCTAAACCTTCCTTGGATGCATCAGTGCATACCAAGAAGTCTGCGTCCATGTCAGGGACCTTTAGAATCATCACGGTTGTCAACAACTCTTTAAGCCTCCGAAATGCTTCTGCGCATTTCTCTGTCCAAACAAACTTCTTGTTTTTCTTCTGCAACTTCGTGATCGGATTAGCTATCTTCGAAAAACCCTTGACAAACCGTCGATAGTATCCTGCTAATCCCATAAAACTACGCACTTCTGTGACATTCGTTGGCGCGGGCCATTCCATAATAGCCTCAACCTTGGCTGGATCCACGGCGATACCCTCGTCGGAGATGACATGCCCTAAGTAGTGAATCCTCGATTGGTAAAAAGAGCATTTGGACAACTTCCCATACCATTTTTGTTCTCGTAAACTTTGTAGTACCAAGCGCAAGTGCTTGTCATGCTCCTCTGTTGTCCGAGAGTAGATCAAAATATCGTCAATGAACACTTGGACGAACTTTTCCAAGTACTCGCTGAACACCCCGTTCATCAAACTCATGAATACCCCTGGGGCGTTTGTCAGTCCAAATGGAAAAACAGTAAACTCGTAATGTCCAAATCTCGTCTTAAAGGTGGTCTTAGGGATGTCATCCTCCTTGATCCGTAACTGGTGATATCCGGATCGCAAATCGATCTTGGAGAACATCGTCGCACCCTTCATTTGATCGAATAGATCGTCAATTCTAGGTAAGGGATACTGATTCTTGATCGTTGCGTTGTTCAGTTGACGGTAGTCAATGCAAAGCCTCCATGATCCGTCCTTCTTTCGTATGAAAATAACTGGTGCACCCCACGGTGACACACTAGGACGTATCAGTCCCAGGTCCAACAACTCCTTCAGTTGCATTTTCAACTCTTGCAACTCCGGGGTCGACATCCGATAGGGCATTCTTGGCATTTCCCTTTAAACAATATTAGCATTGCAATCCAACATCATCATTAACATTTCAATTAAGCCAATAATAACATTGCGATCTAAACATCATCATGAACATTCATTTAACAAATATTAACCTCGCAACTTAAGCATCCTCATTAACATTGCAATTTGAACAATTACTCAACCTTGCAATTCAACCCACATTAACATTTCAATTAATAATATTAATATTTCAATTAAACAATTACTTAACATTGCAATTCATCCCGCATTAACATTTCCATTAATAATATGAACATGGCAATTAAACAACTACTTAACATTGCAATTCAACTAGTATTAACATTTCCATTAAATAATATTAATATTGCAATTAAACAATAAGTAAACAATTACTTAACATTGCAATTCCACTAGAATTAACATTTCCAGTAAATAATATTAATATTGCAATTAAACAATTACTTAACATCACAATTCCACCAGCATTAACATTTCCATTAATAATATGAACAGTTGCAATTAAACAACTACTTAACATTGAAATTCAACTAGTATTAACATTTCCATTAATAATATTAATATGGAAATTAAACAATTACTTAACATTGCAATTCCACCCAGCGTTAGCATTTTAATGAAATAATATTAAATTTGCAATTTAGACAAGTACTAACTTTGCGAATTAACATATATTAACATTGCAGCTTGCGCGTCATCATTAATATTGCATTCTAAATAATAATGACTTTAAATCAAACAAGGTTAACAAAGACGGCTTACGCATCATCATGATATAGCATTTTAAACAGTAATAACATTAAATAAAACAGGGCTATCTTGGCAATTTAAGCATCGACAGTATATTGTAATTTAACGATAATAACATTAATTTAAACAGGGTTAACGTGGCTGCTTACGCATCATCCCTATATTGCATTTTAGACAACAATAACATTAAGTAAACCAGGTTAACATGGGCATCATCATTTATTTCATTTTAAACCCTAATTTAAATAAAATAAGGTTATCCTGGCAACTTAAGAATCATTCTTAAACTCAGAAATTAAAACTTAGAATCTAGGGTTCTCAGGATCCTCGTCCAGCGCGTAAGTCAGAGCTGCATCAACGCAGAGGTAAGGGAGGAGGGAATGTGTGTGCCACCGTCTGCTACAGGTGTGCTTTTCAAAGGGACAAGGGGAATGCGCAGGTGAGGGCAACGACGGTCAGCTGGCAATGCCGCTGAAGGTAAATTAGCACGCAGGGTTATGGAAGGTAGAAGGAAGGTTCTGGTTCAGTCTCCTTCATGTAGGCTCAACGCCCTAGGGATTCAGCTTGCACGTCGCCTGGTGAACAAGGCAGCCATCGCTCCCAACGCAGGAACACTTTAACTAATGTTAGGCGGTGAGATTAAGGCTGGCTGGGAGTAGGCACCAATATGAATTCGTTTAACGGCTTCGAAATTTGTTACAAGGTTAATACATGAAATAAAAAAAGTAGGTAGTAGGTGTTTATTGCATGAATACCAAATAAATGAAGAAGATAATGGGGTAGTTTCTTAAGCACAATCATCAAGACAACGAACTAACTTGAGGCACCTTAACACAATTGACACCCCATACATGCAACATACATTGTGTTAAAGTAGAACGAGAGGGCACAAGGATTGAAGCCACGGTCATTACAGTCTCAAAATTTATTACAAGCGAAGACTTCTGCCATCTCATTTCTTTTAAGAATCTACCTCTTTATTATCAATAAATTTATTAAGGATACCCAGCAAGAATCACTCAACATGCAATCGTCCTGAAGGTGCAAATACATAGTGATGGGAGAGCTACTATCTGAAACTAACAATTAGGAAAATGAGCTTCACTACCACCTTTTAATATGGCTGTAAGTAACTGATTCATACAACAACAACTACCAGACCGTACTTCAATATCCAGATCTCACCAACAAGGGGGTCACTGCCCAACATTTTGAGGAAATAAAAAAAAAACAGAAGACGCAGACCTGTAGTGTACAGGATGGAAATAAAAACAACGCCCTGGTAAAGGAGAAGGCCCACTGGAAATGAGCTCACGGTATGTATAAAAAGCCCAAGATATAAATAAGGATACCCACAAAAAAAAACACACCCACGGTAGATATAATATGCCCAAGGTAGAAATATCCCACAGTAGATTTTTTTTTTTTTTATGACAGTCATGGAAAATGCCCAGCCCATAAATAAACGCCCATAAACATTTGCCCACAGTAAAAAATTCGCCCTCAGTACAAGCGAGAATCCACTGAAACAAAACCCCATCGCCCACAGTATAAAGATGAAACCCTACTGCAAAAGACTGCCCACCACATTCAACGCCCAGCAAATAAGAGGAAACCCACCGAAAAGGAAGGATAAATTCCATTATATATATAAAAACGCCCATCCCAGGAAAAGAGAAACCCACAGTGGAAAACGCCCAGTAAAAAGAATTGCAACCATTCTATCTAATCCTTATCATAACTAAAAGCATTCATCAAATATAAACACAACCATTCCATCAAAATACAAAACATACCTTGGCCTGCTCGCCCTGCTCCGGTTGGTGTCCGCACGCTCCTTGATGCTCCCGCTTGCCGACCATAAAGAACTCACCGGTACCTCCCAGCCAAATGCTAGGGGTACTCTCCTTCTTCCTTATCCCCCCGAGCCGCAAAGGGGCCACACACAACCTAGACGATAGCCTAGCTTCTCAGCTTGCCTCCAAGGCTGAGCTACCACTCAAGTCTGCTGAGAATCCCCAACTCCTACAAGAAATCAGTCCAGTCTCTAGTTTGGAAGCATAACAATACCAATATCTAAAAATTCCCCTTCTTCCCCCCTCTCCCTTTCTTTTATCCTATCTCAAACCCTAAATCCTCTTTCCTTTAGGTTTTCCCCCCTTTTCCCTTTTATTTTCTTATTTTTCTTTTTTTTTATTTTAATTTTTTTTTATTTTAAAAAAACTCAAAGAGTATGTGCGCTCATTAATAATTCCCTTTTATTTTTACATGCGTAACTTTTATTAATGGTAGAGGCGGTAGGGATTAATAATTTATGGAAGTAGGATCCATTTATCATTTTCGTTATTCTATAAATTTAGGATTAAGGAATACGACAATTTGTTTATAATATATGTATATGTATTTTCATTTTTATTTTATTTATTTATAAGCATGCAGTCATCATAGTAAATTATCATTATCCATCATTTAAATTCACCATTAATATATATATATATAGGATAATGAGAGATTAAGGTGATGGCAAACACGTATATGGAAAAAGTAAATGTACTACATAAAAAGAATAATGAGGAATTAAGGGGAGGGATGGTGATTTAGTAATGTGAACTGGACATGTAAAAGGGAGATGGACACTGGAAGATCGAGGTGATGGAGGATAGTTTAATAAGGTAGACATGGATAATGAGAGGATAAAGGTCTGAGTTTTTGTTTTTGTTTTTTTGAAATTTTCATTTGTTAAGGTCACACTAAATTTCCCTCCTTTTTTCTAGAAAAGTCTTAGGCTTAGGGTTAGATTCTGAGCTAGGCGACGATTGGTTAAGGGAATTGCTTAAGGTTTTATTCAGGTGCTGATGACTTAGGGATAATTAGGCTGACTCCTTCAACCACCTTTATTGCGACGTGCCCTTCAGGATGCACCACGTGCGCCAAGGGTGCCACTCGCCTCTTGAATTTCTTTTGGGCGACGTGCCCTTCATGATGCACCATGTGCTCCAAGGGTGCCACTCGCCAACTGAGTTTCTTTTGTGCGACGTGCCCTTCAGGATGCACCACGTGCTCCAAGGGTTCCACTCGCCAACTGGACTAATTGGTAGACCTCTATAACCCCTGGAGTCAACACTCCGCCAGGTGAACTTGTAGGAGACTAAGGGTGCTAAGGAATAAGGCCCCCGCCTTATTGCACGCCCCTTAGAATCATCGTGAGTGACTATCACAGTCGGCCCTCATGGCATCGTGGGTCCTCTTGAACTAGGTAATTGTTAACCTACAGTTCGAGCCACGGCGAGAGTGCTAGCAGGCGGTGGCAGGGTTGTTGTCCACCCCTCTCCCTCAACCTCTCTGCAAATCGTGTGTGGCCCCTTTACTCCATATGTGAGTCTGGTCGACAAGCTATCGTCAGCCTGCATCAACAATAATCATGTCAGAAATGTCAACAACAATCATCAAATCGAATGCAACATCATAGTAAACATATCACCCAAAAGCACACTCCCTGACTCAGTCCGGAGTCCAAGGGGGTTCTACCGATGCCTCTGTATCCTCAAGGTCAAAAACCCTGCACACTTAATGAAACTGAGTCAATAGCATCTGTCGACATCAAATAGTAACACATCAAGTCATCTGTCAATCGCATCATAATCAAGTATAAATGGTCTAACATCATAAAAGTCTAGATCACTTGCGAGCAAGTGTCCTCAAATAATAAGTGTTCTCAGTGTGCCAGAGCGGGATGTTACATAACCCCCTAGAGTAATAATGACATTGTGGGGTCGAGACTCATAAATAGCATGGTGCTTCCACATAAATGGCTAGCCTAAAATAACATCACAGATATCCAGTGGGGAAGCATCACATAATACCTCATCCTTTAAAGGATGGATGCCATATCAAAATAAGCAGTGTTGGATGACATGAATATATCGTCCCTGGAGAAGCCACCTAATGTTGTATGATTGCAGGTGTGGTATTGTTGACAATCCCAACTATTTAATGACCTCTACTAAGATGAGGTTATTCTATCTTCCGCTATCAACAATCAAATGCAGTGGGGTCCCCTTTACCCACATATGTGAATGAAAAAGTTGCTCCCTCTCTTCATGATCTACTGGTTCTTCTAGCTGAATTGTCGTGATTGTGACAATATCAATGGGGTCTACATCTATCATCTATATTTTTCCATTATTTTCTGAATCAGATTTTGAATTAGGGTTCAACTCCTCATCTTTGATCTTGGCCACCAATGACTATTTTGAGCTACATTCATTAGTGTTGTGCAAGGGGATTTTGTGGAAATCACACCACTTTCTAGTGCCCTTCTTTATCTTCTCGTGACCATTCTTTTCTTGTGGTTTGGAATAGTTTTCAGAAGGTTTTTTGTTAGGGTCATTTTTATCAAAATTTGGTTGATGCAGATTTGCAGAACTGAACTCCCATTTGTTTTGGTGCTTCAATTTCTGCTCGATTTCGACAGTATATCTATAGGAAACTCCAAGTGATGATATGTCTAGGAAATCCATTTTGGTTTGGATGTACCTATGAAGAGCCCCACGGTAATTCAGAACCAGATGCCTCTCATATTATTTGATACCCAGCTTTGTGTGCAAGGTATGGAAACTATTTGTGAACTCGACACTATTTGGCCCCTCTCTTGTTGTAGTGTGGTTCATCTCAATGTGTACTAGTCGTCATAGTTACCAACAAGGTAATACTGCTCCTTGACCACATCCACAAAAAAATTGAAGTGGGATAAACACCATATATTCCAGACTCCTCTGTGGAACTTTTTTCCTAGCACGTTTCCCACCAATGTTTGACATGGGGGAGAGCAATAAGGAGTGAGAAGGTGATCATTTCCCTATCCAAAAAATTGTGAATAGAGAAATAACCTTCTAGCGGATTTAACCATTTTTCTAGGGCATCTGCATCTATTTGTCCTTCAAATACGGGAATATCAAAATTAACTTGTACCTTGAAAGATGAGGTGCCTCCAAAGTGGTTGTTTGATGAAGATGTGCCTGTTGTTATCGGCATACGTTGAAGGATGTGGGAAAAATTCTCCATCATTTCGTCCCTTTGTCGTGTGAGAGATTGCTCAAGCAACAGATTAATAGAATATTCTGCTCCATCGTTTTTATTTTCTTCCACCATGGAGGGTTTCTTGAGCATGTGAGAGCGATTTTACTTAAGAGATACAAGCTCGAGACCCAACTTGTTATACTCGGAACTCATCGGGGACATGCACTGAAAAATGATCAAGAGCAGCCTGCTCTGATACCATTGATCTGGATTATTTTTTAGCATGAAATGAGAGCAAAGATATAATAAATAAATGTATAGATATATTTCAAGAGAGCCAAAAATATAACAAATATATATCAGATATATAAAAAGAGGCACATATATACAGTAATACACAATTTCTATTAATGAGAGAAATGTACAAAACTATAGAAATACAGAGTGAAAGACTCACTAGAATGGTGGCAGCTTATCTCTAAGCAATGTGATGATGACTCGCATTTGCAAGAAGATGGATTAAAATAAGGCTCTAAAGGATTTTTTAACATAAATAAAATAAAAAACCCTAACCCCGGAAGATGAAAAGCCAACAGTTTTGTGGACCCTGTTTTGGGTAGTTTGGTGTATCAACTTCCCAGGGGCGTAACTTTGGAATAATATCTATGTTTGGGGCGCACGATGTCTCATTGGAAATGTATTGTTGAGGAGATTCATTTTGAGGCATTAGTCAAAGCCTTTGGAAATCATTTAGGTTATTTATCCTAAAAAAACTTCATTCAGACCATCAAAATGGCCCCAGAAGTTCAGGAACCGAAAAACTGCTAAAAATAGTAAATTTCCAAAAGTCTATTTTGAGCCAGTTGGAATAGGTGGGTAGCCACTGATATCCACCTCGATCAATCCTCCCTCCTTAGGAATCAATGGTCTCCATTGCGTTGAGTGACCAGAGGAGAGGGAAACACATTCGATGAATCTATATCTTAATGAGTTGCTTCCCTTGCTAGAGAAGTTGCACTACTTAGTTTTTTGAAGGTTTTCATGAACCTATGGCTAGAAGGGTTGGACTAGTTTGGATACATGAGATAACTATGTCTAGAAGGAATATTTTCAATTTTATTCAATCTTTTCGACCTAGTTCTACTGGGTAGAAGGTGCTTGGACTAAGGCTGTAGTGGTTGTAGTGTCCTTCTATTCACCTTTGGAACAAATTGTGAAGAAGATGAATTTTTTAGTATGAGATACTACCTTGCGACACTATTGAGGTGGGACAGTAGTTGGAACTACCTATGATATCCTGTAGAGATGATCCCCCATAGTAAAATTGACACTACGAGGTCGAGACTCATAAATAACATGGTTTTTCCACATATATGGCTGGCCCAAAAGAACATCATAGACATCCAGTAGGGAAACATCACATAATACCTCATCCTTGAAGGGCTTGTTGTAATATGAAAATTAACACTGCTAGATGACACAAAGATCTAATCGTTGGTGAAGCCACCTGATGTTGTATGGCTGCAGGTGTGGTATTTTTGACAATCCCATCTATTTGATGACCTCTGTTGAGATGAGGTTCTTCTGGCTTCCACTATCCACAATAAAATGAAACAAGGGCCCCTTTACTCACATTTTTGAATGAAAAATATGCTCCCCCTCTTCAATATCTACTTGTTCTTTTGGTTGAATTGTTGCGGTCGCGACAGTAACAGTGGGGTCTGCATCGATGATCTATCTTTTCCCATTATTTTGTGAAACATATTTTGAATTAGGGTTCGACTCCTTGTCTTTGATCTCAGACACCAATGATTGTTTTGAGTGACATTCATTAGTGTTGTTCCAGGGGATTTTGTGGAAATCATTCCACTTTCCAGTGTCCTTCTTCTTCTTACCATGACCCTTCTTTTCCTATGGCTTGGACTAGTTTTTGGGAGGTTGTTTGTTAGGGTCATATTTATCAAACTTTGGTTGTTGCAGATTTGCAGACCTTAAATACCATTTTTTCTGGTGCTTAAATTTCTACTCGATTTTGACAACATATCGATAGGCAGCTCCAAGTGATGAGATGTCCAGGAAATCCATTTCGGTTTGGATGTACCTATGGAGAGACCCACTTTATTTCGAAACCAGATGCCTCTTAGAGTATTTGATACCCATCTTGGTGTGCAAGGTATGGAAATCATTTTTGAACTCTGACACTATTTGGCCCCACTCTTTTCGTAGTGTGGTCCATCTCATGTAATGGTTGTCATAGTTACCAATAGGGTAATGTTGCTCCTTCACCGGATCCACAAAAAAACCCCAAGTGGGCTCAACCCCATATATTCTAGACTCCTCTGTGGAAATTTTCTCCCAGTAAGTTTCTCACCAATGTTTGACATGGGGGAGAGCCTTAAGGAGTCTGAAGGTGATCTTTCCCTATAGGAAAAATTGTGAACAGAGAAATAATCTACTAGCATATTTAACCATTTTTGTACAACATTTGCATCTATATGTCCTTGAAATATGGGAATATAAAAAATAACTTGTACTTTTAAACTAGATATGCCTCCAAAGTGGTAGTTTGATGAATATGCACATGTTGTTATCAGCATGTGTTGAAGGATGTGGGAAAAATTCCCCATCATTTTGTTCCTCTGTCACGTGAGAGCTTGCTCAAGAAATAGATTAATAGAATCTGTTGCTCCGTCTTTTTTATTTTCTTCCACCATGGAGGGTTTATTAGGCATGTGAGAGTAATTTTTCTCAAGAGAGAAAAAATCAAGACCCAACTTGCTATACTCGGACCACATTGGGGACATGAACTGAAAAACGATCAAGAGCAGCCTACTCTGATACCACTAATCTGGATTATTTTCGGCACGAAATGAGAGTGGAGATATAATAAATAAATTTATAGAGATATTGCAAGAGAGACAATAGTATAAAATAGATATATCAGATATATAAAAAGAGACATAGATATACAATAATACACAATTTCTATTAATGAACAAAATGTAAAAAACTGTAGAAATACAGAGTAAAAGACTCACTAGAATGGTGGAAGCTTATCTCTAAGAAGAGATGTGATGGCTACTCAAATTTGCAAGAATATGGATTAAAATGAGGCTCTAAATTCCTTTTTAACATAAAGAAAATCCAAAACCCTAACCCCGGAAGATGAAAAGCCAACAATTTTGTGGACCTCGTTTTGGATAGTTTGGTGTATCAACTTCCTTGGGGCATAACTTTGGCAAACGATCTCTGTTTGGGGCGCACGATAGCTCATTGGAAAGGTATCATTGAGGAGATTAATTTTGGTGGATCAATTAGATCCTTTATTAATCATTGAGGTGCTCAATCCTAAAAAAACTTCATTTAGGCCCTCAAAATGGCCCTGGAAATTTAAGAACCAAAAAAATACTAAAAATAGTAAATTGCAAGAAGACAATTCTGAGCCAGTTGGAATAGGTGGGTTGCCACTGATATCCACCTGGATCGATGCATATGGAAGAAAAATAACCCATTCATCATACTAGCATATAGCTATTCATGCACAATATATTATTCCAAGGATAAGTGGAAGAAAATAAAATAGAAAATATTTTTAATACCAAGAGTTGTTTGAGAGAATCCATTCGAGACCCAACCGGTGATAGAATATTTTCAATATATGCACATGGAAAAGGATAAGAGTTATAGAGGGCTATGATTCCACAAGAGAGGGGGCTTGAGGGGCTAATTATTTACTTTATATTTTATTTACCTATAATTGTTTTAATGGAGAAGAGTGGTTACATGAGCTTTTTGGGGAAGGCCATGTGGTTGTTGATTTGCAAATAAATATATAAACCCATATTGTGGTATGTTTTGGGGATATTATTCACTCACTCACTCATTGTTCATTGTTCATACCTTTCATTATTTCACCCACTCGTCATTCCTCATTCGTGTTTTTGGCTTGGGAAAGAAAAGCAAATTGTTGGAGAGGAGCCATGGTTTTGTTGGATGTAATGAATGTTGGTGCATTCCATCCATAAATTAATTCCTACATGTCTCATATGAATTGACATGCATTGATGTTTTCCCACGGCTATGAATCCTGAGAGCCCCAGCATGGAGATTCTTGACTAGATGCAATGGATCCCTAGAAGGAGGTGGACATCCTGAGGGACTATGTGGTAGAGAAGGGGGTCCATTATATTGGGTTGCGCAGGCTAGGTAGAAGAGAGCTATTGTACTTTGGATTGTTTTGTGTGTTGAAAATCCTATGAGAGCCTGAGTGTTGACTGGTTTGGGAAGTTGAGTGACACTCTGGAACCGTCCTTGTGGATTCATATCCTTGGCTTAGGGGTGACATTGTTGTTGAGACTTGGAAAAACAATGTCTACAATTGGGTGGGATGACCTTGGTATGTAGCTAGTTGGTGATTTGTTTTATTAAATATAAGTGCTCTTTGTCATGGTTTTATTTACCTGTGTATTTATTCCACTTTGTATTTATTTATCTATGAAATTCGTATCTATAATATGCATGCTTGTTGGTTATTGTTGTGCATGAAATATGTCTCATTTATTTATGTTGTAGCATAAATATTGAACTTTGCATGTGAATATTTCATGCTTATTTATTAATTAGAAATTTATCTGAATTCAAAATTAGTTCAGAAGTGAGTTTTGAGGTAGTGTGCCCTGCTTGTGGGTGGTTGGATATGTTACCAATTGAAGTAGCATAGACCGGCCTGGGGGTGGTTGGGTATGTTATAAATTAGTATCAGAGCTAGTTTGAAACACTAGAATGGTATGGGAAAAAACTGTGGACAGGGTATTATGGTTAAAAATGGATAGGTCCTTACAATCTTAAAGCTCAAGGAAGATAGTGTTGCAGAGATCACATAGAAGCTAGAGCATCGTGCAAACAATTATCCTTTATAAAGGATCATAGAATCATGGGAGTCCCTTTTTTATTTTGGGAGCAATCATAGTCGTTGATCAAATCCAAGTAGGAGATGGAAAACTCTAGAACTTCGTCGTTTCAGTGATTATTGGAGACAAGGAAGAAGCGTGAAAAGGCTGAAGTTGTGAAGTCCCACTAGCCATCAGATATGATAGGAATATTGGGTGAAATATCAACCATTTATCATGGTCATCTGGTATTGACCCGCTGGATGTAATAAGTTTGAGCCTCCAGAAATCCCGAAGGTTGAAGTCGCGAAGTCTCGCTAGTCGTCTGATCTGATAGGAATTCAAGATTAATGAAAGTCGTAGATCCAGAGTGGAAGGATATTGAAGTTTTGTAAATTCGATACTTTTCCACTTTGGAGGTTGTTGGAGAATGGAAAAATCCTTGAAGTGTTGAAGCCCCAAAGTGTCGAAACTGCGAAGTGCCGAAACCATGAAGTGCAAAGCCACAATCCATGAAATCACGTAATCCTTCATATCTGGAGTGGATGAATGTGGAGAATCTATTTGATTGATGATGTGTCATAGGCCACATGGTAGGGGTGTCATTTGGGGACATGTTTCACCTGGATTTAGTACCTTTTGGACCCCAACCTATTCATTTTGAGTGACACGTAGCACACATGCCATGGGTCCATGTCACCATAGGCGACATCAGCATGCCATGTCATCTCCAGGAGTATGGCATCTAGGGGTGTCCACCATGTCCACCAGAAAAAGTGTCATAGATCGAAGTTGTGAATTCACGTATAGCATCGATCTAAGATCCCTTCGGGACCTTTCTCAACTGTTAGATCAAGTAGTGGAAGGATGGCATAAGCACTTCAAAAGTTATAACTCTAGGGGAGTTGAATGACTCAGAAGTTGAAATTTTCTGGAGTCCTAGAGCACTGAAGTCCTGAATTGATTAAGGACCATCCATCCCAACACTTGATTAATTACTATCCATTTTATTAAGCTAGTGGAAGGATAGTGTAAGCGGAGGGGTTAATTGACGGTAAGAGGTCATTTCCACTTTATGACCACTTCGGTACGTATAAATCTAGAGGAGTTTAGAAACTCATGAGTGGTAATGTACTAGAGTCTTGGAGTAGAGAATTCATGTGGGTTGTTGATCTAATACCCTCTGATATTCCTCATGACTATCCAATTAAACAGTGGATGGATAGGGTAAGTGCTTCGATGGGTAAAACTATGGGGGAGTTGAATGACTTGAGAATTGTAATGTCTGAGAGCGTCAAAGTACTTTTGACGGGTGAAAATGACCGCCCATCAATTGGAAGAATGAGTCTAGTCCGGGTTTGTCCAAATAACCCAAGCTATTTGGTGTAACTCATTCTGACGGGTTTAATGGCTCTGTTAGCCAATCTAAAAGTCCTAAAGAAACAAAAAAGAATGAAGTAACTAACTAATTACTAATTACCATATATATATGTACATAGATATGACGTAACTATTGTAGATATATTTAAATAGCAGAGTTACTTATCTTATTTATTTACATGATATACACACTGCAAGTTTTAATATAAACTTACAAAACTCAATGTGAAAAAATGACTGCTTTGAAAAAGAATATAAAGAAAGCACATAAGATATTTTTTTGTTTTTCCTTTATCAATATAAACTAATAAGAAAAATACTATGAAACATAAATATGTTGATGATCAAAAGCCAGACCATATATTCGAGTTTCAGTGATGAATAAACAACATAAAAACATAAATGAGCTAACCTGTTAGTGAGTTAATGATATGCATCCAAACATCTGTACGATTAGAGAACATCCAACCACCTTTTCCAAGAGGGAAACCTGCAATGAATCTTAAAACTGTTCTTAATAAATGCAGAACAATGTGTTGGTAGTTGAGTTTTAATAACAAAATGAATGATGCAAATAGTTGTTGTGATCTTATGATTGCAAGAAATTACATTTGAGATAAATCTAATTGTAACAATGTGCATTTAATCATTCAACTACAAATTAAAGAGAAATCATGTCATTTGAGTTGAATAAATGATCACTCTATTTAATATCTGATGCATCAAATATGGGCTATATTTTAAAAAGAATTATCCCAAAAACATAACAGATTGTGAAGTCTAAAGCTATCAAAAACTATTATTTTATCAGGATAAACAAACCATAAACGAAAACACCATTTACAAGAAGCTAAAGCTGAAATGTAAATTTATGTTTCATTCAAGTTTGTGAATTAATCGTCCACCTTCAGCCCCATGTGAACATGTCTTCTATTACAAAATACTGTGTATTTAAAGAGTTCAGGCAAACTTAATATCCTATCTTCTAAGATAGGATCAAATCCTAAGATGATTTACTAGTTACAAAAATAGAGGGTGATAAAACCACTCAATATCAGACTGTTTCTCCCAAAATTATAAAAGGTTTGTTTCTGTTTTACAAAATGAGCCAAAATAAATGGCTAATTAACTAATCCCAAAAATACTCCATCTTTTGAGATCACCACAAGATACATGATATCCTGAAAGAAAACAAAATGAAGAAATTAGGCATTTATTCAACTAATATTTTCCATAATTTTTTATGAGAGTTGACTAGCTACAGAATCTGCTGATTTTGTGACTAGTCTTATTTTAAACAACAAAAATCTAATTCAAACCATATTAATAAAAAAAAAATCAATAAAAGCACAAATAAGATAAAAAAAAATCTTTACCTTTCAACTGAATACTAAATTCGACTCATAAAGCTTCCGATTTGATCACTGCTTTGACACACTCGACATTTTTTATTATGACATTTCAAGTTCTTTTCAAGCGTTTTCCTTGCCTTTGTGCACTGATCTTGAGTTCGTTTTTTCACTTGTTAATGAGTCAATCTGAGCTGCGATGGTTTTGATATTCTCTTGAAGGAAGGGGTCATCTGTGTAATATTTGCCTATCCAATGCAAACACACTTCCCACCATGGATCTGGAACAGTTGGTTGAGGAAACACATGACTATGTGTCAAAACGCTACCACTGTCCATTGTGGGTTTCTGACTGAGTTTGATCCTTGGAAAATCTTCGTTATGTTTCAGGCATGGTGGCAGATTATCTACAAAATTGTACATCTGACTGAGATCTGTTTTTTGGTAATTTGGGTCTTCCCTTGCCAAGAACTTTTCAATCTCAGAATCGGAGCTCTCATGGACCTAGATCGCTTTGATTGAGCTTGCATTAGCTTTCATTTTATTCCGTAAATTCCTTGAGATTAATCTCCCATCTCTTTTGTTATTAAACCCTATGTCTGAAATGTTCTTTGACAGTTTGAGAGAGTGCCTATTTACAGTCTTTACAATGTTGTTAGGGAAAACATATTGCTCATTCTCAAGAGATTTAATGACTCTAGGGTTAGCATCTTTTTGTTTGAACATAGTCTCATTGAGTGCAGCCTTATCACAGGGTTCTTTGCATAAGAGAACTGGTCTGTCACTAGAAGGAACAGGGGGGTTTTCCAGCATAGGCTTATCAACCATGGGCATCTCTACAGGATTTGATGTAACGAAGTTGTTGCGAGTTAGGAAAGTATCCCAATCGTCACCCTGTAGTTTCAAATGATGGGCTAATAACAACCTAATTAACCCATGCTGGAATAAACTGGAATTTAAACTCTTCCTTTTATATCTCTTAGCCATTTTGTATAAACTCCTCAATAAATAAAATGGCATGTTTAACTGAAAATCGATGAAGTGCATTAACAGTCTTATGTGGTAAATGAAAACAAGCCCGTAGCATCCTTCACAAGTAAAAAATTTCCTTAACACAACCAATAACCCATGCCATCTATCTTTCAACAGAGAAATTGGCATACCTTTGTCACAGCACTGGATCTTCCGAGAGGTAATGAACAAATTCCATGGCACCTCCTCCAACTTGGAATTCTTAAACCATTTTTTCCTGGTAAGGGGAAGGCCCATTGCCTCACTGAAAAATTCCTCGGTGATTTCTAATTGAACATCACCCACTTTGTCTTGGCATGCTTCGAAAGAGAGGGAGAAATCCTGGGCTGCTTGGAAGTTGTAACCTTGTAATTTCTTGAGAAACTCAACCCAACCCTAAATCTTGAGGTCATCACTCACATCGTCATACAGAAGCAAGGTTTGGGATCCATTTGGTTCGACATGGACGACAGGGGCCATAAGGGTTCAGACAAGCAATCATGAAGGCAGACATAGTTCACTGTGAGTATGAAGAGTTTCAAAAAAAGAGGAAACCAGAGAAAAAACCAAAGGAATAAAACTCATCAATACCCTAGCATGACCAAACTGAGAGCACAAGGGGTTTCAAAACATGAAAATCAGGCATTTTGTGCAATGAACTCTAAGAGTATAGGACAAAACCCAAGACTTTAACTTGGAATGATGAACATGTCGATTCAAACTGCCACCTCAAACAGAGTACAGAACATGACCGGGTGTGTTTGAATCTCATCATTGTGTAAAGGGTGGGGTTGATTTTTCTAAGGTTGGGAGAAGAGGTGCTTTATGAACCAACGCATAATGACCATTTGAAATAAAAATGAATTACCAAAAAATATAAATGAAACAAAACCATAGTTTATTGCCAATCAATTCTTGGTGTATCATTTAAGTACTCAAGATATATCTCATAACCCATGAGAAACTTAGAGCAACTGTTTTATTGATATGAGATAAGCTTCAAAGCAAAAAAAAACCTTTCTTTAAAGATTTGTAAGGACATTTACCCTTCTACAGAAATAAGCCTTAGATACAATTGCAATACAATTATAAGTTTCAATCCTTCATTCATGCTTTAAGTCATGAACAAAGCATGAAAACAAAAAATAGGAACAATAGAAACACCCTTTTACAGCCAAAAATTCACCTTGAAATAAAAATATTTATATGACAAAGAGTAGGAAGCTAGAGAAATTATTATTTGTCGCTTTAAAAGGTGAAAATATTGTGGGGCTGCCAACAATGGCGACTTACTGGGAGAAGCAATTATCTCTGTATCACCGATGGGTTCATGTTAGGACTGCTTAAAATGATTACAGATTAAGAAATAGCTGACGGACATCAAGCATCCCAACAATCATTACACAGTCCAGCTTCAAATATCTTCCTCTTTAAATGAAATCTAGTGACAAATTTTAAAAATGAGAGAAACGATGTTCAAGTCAGTGGCTTTGATACTTTTGATAAGGCCATTGCTACCAGCATGCGTCCATAGCCTCGGCAGGGATGTCAATTAACCCACTCTGACGCCTCCACCCTTTCAAATAAATTTCAATTCAAAATGAAGGATTCTTATGACCAATATTAAAATTTATACCTGAGAATTTTCTTTAACCTGATATTGCCTCGCTGCCAGCGGGCTTGTTCAGTACCCCGAAAAAGTTGTCTTGGCATCATGCATGCATTTACCCACTTCCAACACACCTATTTAGTATCCCGACGGGTCTACAAACACTTTCCACAACTCTTGAGAAATTGTTTACAATTTGATATAATTTTTAAAAATATTCGGAAGAGCGGGGTGATGCTGAAAATTCCAGTCTTTAGAACACTTGTTATTTTTAGTCGTTACCTTCATTATGATCTGAAGTTAGTTTCTAGATGAAACCAAATTTTCAAGGAAAGGAAGGCATACTTGAGTCGCTTTCTTTAAAAGATGGGACAGCGTAAAAATCTTAAAGATGATCGTGCATGCTCATGATTATAAAGTGAGACCAGGAAATCTGTTACAAATAAAAAATTTCTTCAGCTAGTCTGTTCTTCAGCAATTCACAGCATCGATGCTCATGAGAGGACCTTAACAGTTTCTTCATAATGATGCATTCTATCTCCCTTCCACGAACTAGAAGGCGACATAGACAAAAATTTAACCAAAAAGCAGCGAAAACAAACAAAATGAAAATAACCAAAAGATGAAAAATAAAAATAAATAAAAATAGAAAAATATGTACAAACAGTGGATCTAGGACTTGTCATGAAAAATGCCTTTTGAGAGCCTGGCCATTCACTGGGAAGGTGTCTGGATGTCCCTCTAAATTCTATAGGTGGAAAGAGTTGGGACCTAGTTTTTCAGCGATTAAGAAGGGTCCCAACCATAGGTTCTGGAACTTGGTATGTTCCCCTTTTCCCTCATGAGGTTTATCCCATTTGAGAACCAGATCTCCTACCTCGAAGTTCCTATCCGAGGCAGAATTTGAATCGAACCAGCTTTTAAAAATATGTCGATGCTGATCTAGTCTTTCTTTTGCTTGTTCTCTCACTTCCTCTAGTTTTAGCAAAGCATTAATCCAACTTTCAAGAGGAGGAAAATCCTCTTCCTAAACTTTCTGTGATAATTGCAAAGAGGGAAGCAAAACATGAGGAGGGAGAATTTCTTCTCTTCTGTACAGAATAAAGAAAGGATAATTACCAACATCAGTTTTTGTGGTTTTCAGAAACTGCCCTCTTGATGATTTTGATCAGGTTTTTGTTTGTTGATTCTGCTAAGTCATTTCCTTGGGGGTAATAGTTGGTAGAATATTTTAGTTTTATCCCTTTTTCTAAAGCAAAAGCACTCATATTGAGGGATGAAAAATGGGAAGCATTATCGAATACCAAACATTCAGGAATACCAAATTGAGTAATGATGTTTGAATTAAGGAAATATATTACCTGACTAGTGTTTACCACTTTTAATGGTCCAGCCTCAGACCATCTGGTAAAATAATGTGTCGATGTAATGATGTATTTATGCTGCTACAAGGAAGTGGGGTTGATCAGCCCTATAATGTCAAGACCCCACTACTGAAAAGGATAATCTACCAAAACAGGTTGCAAAGGGAATGTTTCCTTCTGTACTGGTCCAAAAGCCTTTTGGCGGATTATGCATTTACGACATAATGCATGGGCATATTTGAACAACGTGGGCCAATAGTACCCAACTCTTAATACTTTTTGAGTAGTAGTTTCTCCACTGAAGTGCCCACCAAATTCTCCTACATGCAATTCAGATAACACTTTATCTGCTTCATCTCTTTCCAAACAATGCATAACGACGTTATCAAAATTTTTACGGAATAATATGCCATTTACCAGCTAGAAAGGTGTTGATTTTAGTCTTAATGATCTCCTCGTTTTTGGATACGGTGAGAAGAAGAACTGTGTGTTAGATAAAACTTAATGTCATCAAACCAAGAATTAGCAACAACTTGTGTACAACATATTTGATTTTTACTATGTTGATTTACAATTAAGACATTAATTTTACTTTGCTGCTCTTCAACTGAATCAACCACTAGTTTTCATAGACCTTGACCTCAGACAATTTGTGTAGGGGTAATTTCGAGGTCATACTCTTGTAACGATGTCATCCAGTTTGCCCATTTTTCACCCAATTCCTTTTTTACTAACAAGTTTTTACAGTAGGATAAGGCACAATGACTTTAGTTCTGGATTTCAGTAGATACGATCGAAAATATTTTACTACTTTAAAAACTGTATAAGCTTGTTGATCTATAGTTGGGTAATTAAGCTTTGCTCCCTTGAAGGCTGATCTCATAAAGGCAATGTAGATTTCATTTCTTTCAGTGTTCTTTTGGGTCAATACAATGACATAATATCGATCATAGGTGAACGTATATAGAGTAAAATCTTGTGAAAAATCAGGATGCATTAAGGAAGGAGCCTCTACTATGGATTTTTTTATGGAATCAAAAGATTGATTTTCCTGCGGTCCCCAATGATACTGAACATATTTTTTAATTAAGTTTTTCAATGGCCTTACCATTTTTGAAAAACACGGGACAAACCTTCTGACAAAATTGATCTGGCCTAAAAAAGATTGCATAGATTTTTTGGAGGAGGGGGGAGGGAGTTTGGCAATGGCTTGAGTTATTTCGGGATCGATGATCATCCTAGCATTGGATACTATGAATATGAGAATTTTTCCTTGTTCCACTGCAAATATAGACTTCTTAGGGTTGAGATATATGTCGTACTTGCAGCATCATTGTAGGACAAACCTAAGGTGAGACAAGTGATCTTTCTTGTTTTTGGAGAAAACAATAACGTCACCAAGATAGACCACTACGAATTGATTGATGAGACCATGAAAATAAATATCCATTTCTCTCTGAAAAGTAGCCATGACATTTATAAACCCAAAAGGAATTTTTTTGTAGGCGTAAGTACCCCATGGGGTATGAAAAGTGGTTTTTAACTGGTTTGGGGGAGACATGAGGACCTGGTTGTATCCTGAAAAATTGTCTAGCAGAGATAGTCTTTCGAAACGAGATACCTGCTGAAGAATTTGTTCCATTGGAGGAATAGGATGATTTTCTTTGTCAGAATCTCGGTTCAAGTTCCAAAAATCAACACAGATTCGAATTTCACCACTTTTCTTCCTTACAAGAACAAGATTAGACACCCATTGTGTGTGTCTTACTGGGAAGATTATCTTTGCATTCAATAGTTTGTTTAGTTCTTTCTTGACTGTCAGTTCCATCTTAGGGTGCATCTTTCTCAGCTTCTACTGAAAAGGTTGAGTTTGGGGTTTCATAGGGATGATGTGTTGTATTATGTTAGGGTCAAAAGTTTTTAAATCATCGTATGTCCAAGCAAAGACATACTTGAATTCTCTAAACAGTTTTATAAAAGCGAACCTCTCTTGCTCGGAATATCCCGTTCCCAGATTAATATATTGTGGATTATCATTAGTCCCTAGATTTACCTTTTCATGAGTCAAGGAAGAACTGTTTGTTTTACAATTTACTGATTTTCTGAATTTATCATGCAAATCATAAAAAATTTCTAGTCTTACCATGGATTTAGGGATAGAATTTACCAGATCCGATGTTGATTTGGGAGACATCGGGTCCGATATTACCATAAAATTGTGGAGATATTCATCGTGGGTGCCTTCATCAATAAACGCACCTTGGAAGGTGTCCTCCATGTGCAAAACATGATGATCTGTTGATCATCATCAAACACTCTCTAGTTAGTGACATTGTCTGGGACTGATGGTCTGAACAATTACTCAATTGAAAATGCATTTGGAGAAACACCTTTTGCGGGAAAAAGTTTAGAAGAGACGTTAGCTAATAAATTAGCCTCGGAATTGTTTAATATCAGAATGGAATTGATGTTAAATATGGAAAACATGTGCATTAGATTCCATACCTCGGCTTGATAACTTTTTAGGTGTGGTGATAGACAATGTATGGAGTTTCATACCTGTCTAACCACAATTTTTGAATCATCGAATACCATTAATTTATGTACGTTCATATCTACTGCTTTCTTGAGTTCTTGCAAAAGTGCCTCATATTCGGCGGTGTTGTTTGTACATTCAAAATCGAATCGACAGACGATCAAAGTTTTATTACTTGACGGGTCGATGAATACACATCCTGCACCAGCTCCTTCTTTAGATTTGGATCCATCAAAGTAGAGAGACCATATGTGAGCTTCATCGACAGTGTTTGACACATTTGGTAAATCTCTTGACTGTGTGTATGTTGTGAGCTCTGACTGTTGTTCCGGAACAGTGATGGTGAAGGTTTCATCGATGAAGTTACCGAAAAAGGTGTTCATTCCCTGCATTTCGAGTGAATTAGTGGAAGCAGTAAATGGTTCATTAGCGTCATTCAAATCCGTCACTGTGTGCTTGAGGTAACGCTCATGATTAATCCTAATTATGTTTGGATTTCCATTCTATGGTAGCCACAAATGAGACCAGTCTGTCGGAAAGTATCCATGCAGTTGTTTGGACCAATCCTTGCTTAAGAATAAACCGTACAGTTCAGGAATTTCAGCAACAATGATATCAATAATTTGGTGAACCTTAAGATTAGAGGATAGCCTAATGATTATATTCTTTTGTTCACCAATTACCTTAACATTCGTCCGATCGAGATGAATTATTTTAAGACTAGAAGGTTGAACTTCAACATTGATTTTTTTTCAAACAGACAAAGGCATCACATTTGATGATGCACCAGAATCTACCATGCAATTATGTATATTTCTATTGAAAATTTCAAAAGTTAATAAAAAAGGTGGGACATTTTTACGAGTATTAATAGTAGAATTTTGTTGATTTTTAGTCGTTGTCCCTAAAATTACTTTATCTACATTTGATACAGTTTTTTCAGTGAGGTCCCTTTTATCTGAGGGTTCAAGTGTTGTTTTAGTAGGGACCTTTTGAGTTGTTTTAGGACTGATTTCTGCAATTTTCTTGCTATTCAGATTGTTTTTTTTACTATTTTCTGCAATGTTCTGAGGCATTTTCTGCAGAAGAAAAGGAAACTTCAAAAGTTCGTAAACATAAATATTAGCTTTAAGTTTCTTTATGTCTTTGATCAAATCATATTCTAAACTTGGGGCTGCTAAATTCTGTTTTGTTTCAGTTTGTTTAAATTGTTTCTGAGGCACATTAGTACTTATTTTAGAAGAGGGTTTACTCTGAGTTTTGCTTCTGGTGTTGTAAGGATGGATAGTTTCAAAATTGGCTTGAAAAATACTATCGGAAAAATTCCCGAAGACATTGGGAGATGATTCCTCTTCTTCGACTATTTCCTCTTCAACCACATCTTCATAATTCTCAGGGGGGACTAATTTATCATGTGCTTCAAGGATAGTCTGTATAGCATATTGTAAGATTTCAAAATTCAGACCCTGAGGGTTGGGTTTGGTTGGTTTGAGGGAAAAGGTTTTCTAAAAGGAGGTTTGTAACTTCCTTTCCTTGAAGATGCTTCTTAAGATGATCTCCTCAAGTCTACGAATTGATTTGATCATTTATGGATGAACTTTTGTAAACTTTCCAAATCTGAGGTTTCTGATTGAGTTTTGGTTTGGTGAGGTCTAGGAAGAATTTATATTTTCTTCTTAGAAGATGGAGTTACTTCTATCTCATTACTAAGATTATCTTTTAAGCTCAAAATATATTTTTCAATCTGGCTTGCCTCCTCGAAGGCTTCCAGTAACGTTGACTTCTTAGACCTTTTAACCCAAATTGCTACATTATGGTGTAGATCTTTGGTGTAATATGACACAATGAGGTTTTCCGCAGACATTGAATCAATGGGGATTCGATTTTTTAACGTGAGGAACTTTTGGTTAAAATATTTTAATTTCTCCTTCGGGTTCATCTTTAAGCTGGAGAGTTCCATGACTAAAACATCAGGAGATTTATCATCTCCGAACTTCTCTAGGAAACATAACTCAAATTTGTCCCATGATACAATGGTGTGAGGTTGTTGGGTGAAATACCATGTAGAGGCATTTCCCTCAAACGTGTAAGGAAAAAGTCTACATACTACATATTCATGTTCTACACTTCATAGTCTAATGGCTAGCGTGAATTTTTTTATGTGATATTCGGTGATTTGTTTAGAATCAGGATCTAACTTAGGTAACCATTTCTCTGGCTTTTTTGGTAAAGGGTGTTGGGGTCCAGGTACGACCACAACATCTTGGTTAAACCATGGTCTGGCGAGATTGTTTTGATTTTCCATGGGTGTTGGTGGTGTCGAAGGCTGAGATGGTTTGGATGATGCACTGCCTTCATCAGAGGATTCTCCTTCTGAAGAGGAAGGATATGAATGAGGTGGATAAGGTGGAATACTAGATCCTCCAGCTCCAAGAGTAGGGATATGGTCAGGATATGTGGGATTTAAAAGAAGACCAGTGCCTTCAAGTTTCTCTCTGATATCAGAGAAATATAGAGGTTGATTCAGTGGCTGACCAGGTTGTCTGATATGGGCCAAAGCACTTTGTGTCCTTAAAAGTGACTGATGAACAATTTCTTTTACATCAGACCCTTGAGGGTTTGGTGTTACTAGCTCAACGAGAATCTGGGGATTTTCATTTGAGGTAGTTGATGTTTGAGAGGTAACGTTGTTGTCAGAATGACTCCTTGTTATTATAGGGGAGCGAGTGTGTGGGGGAGGAGTCTTGCAACTTCCACATGCCATCAATTGTATTCAGGCCCTCCTTCTATATCCATTTGTTGACGGGTGAAAATGACTGTCCATCAATTGGAAAAATGAGTCCAGTCCGAGGTTGTCCAAATAACCCAAGCCGTTTGGTGTAACTCGTTTTGACGGGTTTAATGTCTCTGTTAGACAATCTAAAAGTCCTAAAGAAACAAAAAAGAATGAAGTAACTAACTAATTACTAATTACCATATATATATGTACATACACATGACTTAAATATTGTAGATATATTTAAATAGAAGATTTACATATCTTATTTATGTACATGATATACACACTGCAAGTTTTAATCTAAACTTACAAAACTCAATGTGAAAAAATGATTGCTTTGAAAAAGTAGATAAAGAAAGAAAATCAAATATTTTTTTTTTTTTCCTTTATCAATCTAAACTAATAAGAAAAATACTATGAAACAAAAATATGTGGATGATCAAAAGCCAGACCATATATTCGAGTTTCAGTGATGAATAAATGACAGAAAAACATAAATGAGATAACCTGTTAGTGACTTAATCATATGCATCCAAACATTTGTATGATTAGAGAACATCCAACCACCTTGTCCAAGAGGGAAACCTGCAATGAACCTTAAAATTGTTCTGAATAAATGCAGAACAATGTGTTGGCAGTTGAGTTTTAATAACATAATGAATGATGCAAATAGTTGTTGTGATATTATGACTGCAAGCAATTACATTTGAGATAAATCTAATTGTAACAACGTGCATTTAATCATTCAACTAAAAATTAAAGAGAAATCCTGCCATTTGAGTTGAATAAATGATCACTTTGTTTAATATCTAAAGCATCAAATATGGACGATATTTTAAAAAGAAATATCCCAAAAACATAACAGATTGTGAAGTCTAAAGCTATCAAAAACTATTAGTTTATCAGGATAAGCAAACCATAAACGAAAACACCATTTACAGGGAGCTAAATCTGAAATGTAAATTTATGTTTCATTCAAGTTTGTGAATTAATCTTCCACCTTCAGCCGTAGGCCAAGATGTCTTCTATTACAAAATATTTTGTATTTAAAGAGTTCATCCAAACTTAGTATCCTATCTTCTAATATAGGATCAAATCCCAAGATGATTTAATAGTTACTAAAATAGAGGGTGATAAAACCACTCAATATCAGACTGTATCTCCCAAAATCATAAAAGGTTTGTTTCTATTTTACAAAATGAGCCAAAATAAATGGCTAATTAACTAATCCCAAAAATACTCCATCTTTTGAGATCACCACAAGAGACATGATATCCTGAAAGAAAACGAAATGAAGAAATTAGGCATTTATTCAACTAATATTTTCCAAAACTTTTTATGAGAGTTGAGTGGCTACAGAATCTGCTGATTTTGTAGCTAGTCTTATTTTAAACAACAAAAATCTAATTCAAACCATATTAATAAAAAAAAATCAATAAAAGCACAAATAAGATAAAAAAAAATATTTACCTTTCAACTGAATACTAAATTCGACTCATAAAACTTTAGAGTTGATCACTGCTTTGACACACTCGGCATTTTTTATTATGACATTTCTAGTTCTTTTCAAGTGTTTTCCTTGACTTTGTGCACTAATCTTGAGTTCATGTTTTTCACTTGCTAATGAGTCAATTTGAGCTGCAAGGGTTTTGATATTCACTTGAAGGAAGGGGACATTTGTGTAATATTTTCCTATCCAATGCAAACACACTTCACACTGTGGATCTGGAACATTTGGTTGAGGAAACACATGACTTTGTGTCAAAACACTACCATTGTCCACAGTGGGTTTTTGACTGAGTTTGATCCCTAGAAAATCTTCGTTATGTTTCAAGCATGGCGACAGATTATCTACAAAATTGTACGTCTGATTGAGATCCGGTTTTTGGTAATTTGGGTCTTCCCTTGCCAACAACTTTTGGATCTCGGAATCATAGCTCTCATGGACCTCGATCGCTTTGATCGAGCTTGCATGAGATTTCGTTTTATTCCATAAAATCCTTGAGATTAATCTCCCAGATCTTTTTTTATTAAACCCTATGTCCAAATTGTTCTTTGACAGTTTGCGTGAGTGCCTATTTACGGTCTTTGCAATGGTGTTAGGGAAAACATACTGCTCATGCTCAGGAGATTTAATGACTCTAGGGTTAGCATCTTGTTGTTTGAACATAGGCTCATCGAGCGTAGCCTTATCAAAATGTTGTTTGCATGAGAGAACTGGTATGTCACTAGAAGGAACAAGGGGCTTTTCCAACATAGGCTTATCAACCATAGTCATCTCTACAGGATTTGAAGTAACAAAGTCATTGTGAGTTAGGAAAGTATCCCAATCATCGCCCTGTAGTTTCAAATGATGGGCTAACAACAACCTAATTAACCCATGCTGGAATAAACTGGAATTTAAACTCTTCCTTTTATATCTCTTAGCCATTTTGTATAAAATCCTCAATAAATAAAATGGCATGTTTAACTGAAAACTAATGAAGTGCATTAATAGTCATATGTGGTGGTAAAGGAAAACAAGCCCATAGCGTCCTTCACAAGTAACAAATTGCCTTAACATAGCTAGTAACCCATGCCATCTATCTTTCAACAGAGAAATTGGCATACCTTTGTCATAGCACTGGATCTTCCGAGATGTAATGAATAGAGTCCATGGCACCTCCCCCAGCTTGGAATTCTTAAACCATCTTTTCCCGGTAAGGGGAAGGCCCATTGCCTCGCTAAAAAATTCCTCGGTGATTTCTAATTGAACATCACCCACTTTGGCTCGGTATCCATTGAAAGAGAGGGAAAACTCCTGGGCTAGTTGCAAGTTATAACCCCGGAATTTCTTGAGAAACGCAACCCAACCCTGACTCTTGAGGTCGTCACTCGCATCATCATACAGAAGCAAGGTTTGGGGGCCATTTGGTTCGACACGAACGACAGGAGCCATAAGGGTTAGGACAAGCAATCACGAAGGCATACAAAGTTCACTGTGAGTATGAAGGGTTTCAAAAACAGAGGAAACCAGAGAAAAAACCAAAGGAATAAAACTCATCAATACCCTAGCGCGACCAAAATGAGAGAACAAGGGGTTTCAAAACATGAAAATCGGGCGTTTTGTGCAATGAATGCCAGGAGTACAGGACGAAACCCAAGACTTTAACTTGGAATGATGAACCTGTCGATTCAAACTGCCACCTCAAATAGAGTACAGAACAAGATCGGGTGTGTTTGAATCTCATCATTGTGTAAAGGGTGGTGTTGATTTTTCTAAGGTTAGGAGAAGAGGTTCTTTATGAACCAACGCATAACGACCATTTGAAATAAAAATAATTTACCAAAAACTATAAATGAAACAAAACCATAGTCTATTTCCAATCGATTCTTGGTGTATCATTTAAGTACTCAAGATATATCTCATAACCCATTGGCAACTTAAAACAACTGTTTTATTGATATGAGATAAGCTTCAAAGAAAAAAAGCATTCCTTTAAAGATTTGTAAGGACATTTACCCTTCTAGAGAAATAAGCCTTAGATACAATTGCAATACAATTATAAGTTTCAAGTTTCAATGCTTCATTCATGCTTTCAGTCATGAATGAAGCATGAAAACAAAAAATAGGAACAATAGAAACACCCTTTTACAGCCAAAAATTCACCTTCAAATAGCAATATTTATATGACAAAGCGTAGACATCTACATAAATTATTATTTGTCGCTTTAAAAGGTGAAAATATTGTGGGGCTGACAATAATTACCAAACTAATTAAGGACCTTCCATCCCAAAGTCTGATTAAGTCACATTCATTGATCTCGTTGAAGCCTCCAGATGGGGTGGGACCGTCCAGTGAACGGGAGATTAAATATCGACCATTCGATCTGCTAGTGTAGTTAATAGAAGGGTTTTGGCAAAGTTTACTCCAGGAGAAGTTGGAAGTTTGAAAAGGGAGAATAGCCGAAGGCCGAATTCCAAAGGAATTGGTCCCAAATTCGGTCTCATAATAAGTTAAAGGGGTCAGTTAGAGGCATGAAGGGCCTATAAGTAACCAAGCCCTCAAACATTGTGTTCGAACAAGATCAAGTGTAGAATAATACAGAGGAAGGAACTAAAGACTGAATAAGCACGTGGTCACATGGAAAGTGGTTTGAAGGAAGTTCCTGTGAAAAATTTGAATTATGTACCATTTAAAGGAGCTGTGGGATATTTCGACAAGACCATGTTGCAAAACAAAACAAAAGGGGTTGAAAGTGATTTTTCGGGAAGCCATAACTTTTAGATTCGATATCGAATTGGGGAAATATTACAGTCATTGGGAAAGATTGTTTAGATAATAGTAACATGGAATTGTTATAATATGGAGAATGATAATATATTTCTTCATGAATTGAGAAGAAAAAGGACCTGTGGCATTGTTTGGATTTTTTATTTATAATATGCATCATCCTAGAAAAATGATTGCTTGCACATTTTCCAGAATTAGGGGGTGTAAATATATCAGTTCAGTATAATAATTCATATTCAATAAATGGAAGAAAGAGAGGGATCCTACAACAATGATAAATATGCCAAAGGTCAAAACATTAGTGTTGGTAACACAGAGACAAAATCCAATGGACACAAGGGAAGAGGGGAGAAATAAACATTGATAGAGACTGTGAGAAGCCTAAAAATAGAAGTGCAAATTTACAAATAAGATAATGAGAGATTGATAAGGGAACAAAATCAAATAAATTCTCAAGTGATGCAAATCTTAATTTAATTGCAAAGGAAAACAAATAATGGATCAAACTCAAAATAGGAGGAAGAGGGAAGATGTCATGAAAGAAGATATAACCACATAAGAGTTGGTTATCAAGAAGTGATATCAGAACTCATAGACATCACTCACCTCCCTAATCAACAATGAAATTTTATGCATCTGAAGATTCAATAAGTAGTCCATAGGTGTCTCCTATTAAGAACCAAAGAAGAAGATATGAATTGGAAATTTTACAAGGAGAGTTGAGGAAGCTTAAGCCACCATCCTTTGATGGTGAAAGAGAAAGGGAAGATGATATTGAATCATGGTTTCTTGAACTTAGGAGGTATTTTCAATTGCACAACTACTCATCAAACCTAGAATCCATAATTTCCACATACCATTTACATGGGAAAGATACTATGTGGTGGGATCAACTGAAGCAAGTTGAGCAGATTAATGAGAGTAGGATCACTTGGAATAAGTTTAAGAAACATTTTCAGAAGGAGTACCTATCAGAGAACTTCTATGACAAGAAAATGAAGGACTTATTTGAACTTAGGCTGGGAAGCATGACCATGGTAGAGTACGAAAAGAATTTCTTGGGGATGCTAAAGTATGTGGGGTTTATAAAATATGATAAGGTGAAAATACAAAGGTTTTTGAGTGAACTTCCATCCTTTTATAAAGAGAATATTCAATATGATGGACCCAGGACTTTGAATGAGACTATTAGTAAGGCTAAGTACCTATATGAGTAAGGAAAGGGCAGAGAATCCATGCAAAAATATTGGAAGGATAAAAAGAAGGAGAAATATGACCATTGAAAGAAAGGATTCAAACCTCCTTTCAATAGAAATATCCCAAATAAAAATCATCACGACCAATATGCTAAGGATGAATCCAAGAGAGAAGACTCCTTGGGAAAAAGGGGAAGACCACCAATCCAATGTTATGGATGCAAAGAATATCACATGTACAAGGATTTCCCTCAAAGAAAGGACAATGTGAATACCGTGCACAACATCCCAGAGGCTACAATAGTAGAAGACATGGGAAGAATATATGCAACCTTATATGATCGACAAGAAAAGTACCAATCCAATATGATAGAGGTGGAAGGTAAGATCATTAATCAACCTGTTTCTATTTTAATTGATTTAGGAGAACGCCATTGCTACATTGATCCTAAAACAATGGATAGATTACATTTGGAGAAACGTAAGCTTGAACAATCAAGTTTGGTTCATCTAGCCATTGGAACCAAAAGGAAAATCCATGATATGGTCAAAGGTTGTTCCATAAGTCTTAATGGTGTGAACACTAATGTTGATCAAAATATTATACCATTGGGGTCTTATGATATTATAATTGGAATGGATTGGTTGAGCAAGCATCATGTTGTTATAGATTTTCATAACAAGACATTTACATGTCTTCATGAAGAAGGAAAACATAGCAGTGTGAAAGGAGTTCTAAGACCCATCTCTATAAGGGATATTTCAGCCTTACAGCTGAAGAGATGTTTCAGAAAAGGATGTCAATTATATGCATCCCATGTGGAGGATGAAGAAAATACAAAGGGGCCAAGCCTTGAAGAATTTTCGGTACTACAAGAATTTGAATATATATCCCAAGAAATTCCAGGGTTTCCACCAAAGAGGGCGATGGATTTCTCTATTGATTTAGTGTTAGGAGATGCCCCGGTATAAAAAAAAAACTTACAGAATGAGTACACCATAATTAAAGTAATTACAAATGTAGTTGAAAGAATTGTTGAAGAAAGGGTACATACGTCCAAGTGTTTCAACTTGGGGAGCACCGATACTCATTTTCAAAAAGAAGGATGGAACTTTGAGGCTATGTATTGACTTTCGAAAGCTGAATAAATCCACTATAAATAACAAGTACGATCTACCCAAAATTGATGACCTCTTTGATCAAATAAGAGGGGAAAAGATATTTTCAAAGATAGACTTGAGATCAAGGTACCATTAGGTAAGAATCAAGGAAGAAGACATCAATAAGACAACCTTTAGAACCAAGTATGGGCATTATGAATTTGTAGTGGTGCCTTTGGACTGTCCAATGCACTAGTTGTATTTATGTTCTTAATGAATGGGATATTCAAAAAATATTTGGATAAGTTTGACACAGTATTCCTGGACACCATACTTGTCTATTCTAAGTGAGAGGAAGAGCATGCACATCACCTAATATTGGTATTGCAAGTGCTAAGGGAAAATCAATTGTATGTCAATCTTAGTAAGTGTTATTTTTACCAGGAATAGATCCATTACTTGGGACACATTATTTCAAAACAAGGTATAGTAGTAGATCCAGAGAAGATTGAAGCCATTAGAGGATGTCCAGCACCCAGGAATTTTTCAGAAGTTAGATATTTTATGGGATTATTTGGTTAGTACAAAATATTTATAGCAGGGTTCTCTAAGATTGCTCATCCCATCACTTCTTTTCAAAAGAAGGGAATTAAATTTGAATGGACATTTGAGTGTGAAGAGAACCTTAATTTGTTGAAAGAATTACTTACTAGTGCACCCATTTTAAATATTTTTGACCCAAATGAAATTTTTGTGGTATGTACATATGCATGTTGTTGGTCCTTGACCAAGTTTTGGAGAACCTTGGTCATTTTTTACCACTTTTGGGACTTCGATAGGCTGGTCGAAGATGGAGTGCCCAGGCAAAGCGGAGATCGCGGGATCTCGCCCCCTTTTATGGGATTTTTGGGTTTTAGGGTTTATGTAAATGGTATGGGATGTCAGCCCATGGGTCTTACCCATGTTTAGGCCCCTTTTGTAATGTATAAATAAGTAGATAGACGATGTAAGAAGTAGACCTAGTAGTTACTAGTCATTGATCGGCTTAGTGCGTGGCTAGTTGGCTTTGTGCACGAATGTGTTAAAGGTTGCAGAGATAAGTACAAGTGCTTTGTAAGTGATTTGTGCACAGACTATGTAGAGGCTCTGTGCTTGGACCTAACTTGGGAAGGAGGATCTGGCAAGGTGCGTACAAATCTCCTATCCTATGCGGAGTTGGCATTGTGGCTTGGTGCATGTATGAAGATTGGAAGAAACTAATAAGAAGAGAAGAATATCGGTGGACATAGCCCCACAATGGGGTGAACCACATATATCCTGTGTCGATGTGATTTGTGTTATGGTGTTCATGTTGTTTATGTACTTGATTTCTTAATCTAGATGTATGATAGATCTAGTTGATGCTTAGCGCTTTATGATGTGAATGAATGTTAGATCTACTTTAATTCTATGTGTTGAATTATTAGATATTCTTGGATCTTGGTTGTCACTGTGTTGATCTATAATTAGGGTTTTAACCTGCAACATGTTAGGAATCAAATATCAATATAGCATAGAAAAACCTCATAATAAGTACTCAACGCCTTGAAAAAGAGAGAAATTAAGAGAATAATCCTCTTCGAGGGGGAAACCTCCTTATGCCCACATAAATGTTAAAATACAAGATGATTCCAAATAAAAATGTATCCTTGGCATATATAGGATACTAGGAGGTATAATTACATCTAATGGACTAAAGCCGACATAAATAAAATAA
>ML812609.1:0-34179 GCA_009831015.1 Picea engelmannii
TAAGATAGGAGATTGTGAGAGAAAGAAGAGGAAGTTGCAACGGGTTTTTTTGTAGGTTGTATCCCTTCATTTGTTGGATAATAATAAAGGAAGGACCTGGCAATTTCTCTGGTGGATGTAGCTCACACTGGGTGAACCACGTAAATTTGTGTCTCTATTGTATTGTGTATCTTCTGTGTTTTGTTTCCGCATTTGTTTTATTTTATTTCTCCACGGTCCTATTTTTCTAACAATCTGGACCACCTTGGAAGGACTCTTTGGAAAGAAGGATGAGATGCAAGGTCATATGCTTGAGGTAGAGTTGAATACCTTAGACCCTAAAAGTTTTGATAATATACAAGATTTTTTTACTAAATTTAAATATTTTCTATTAAGCTTGGTTGAATGTGGGATTGATAAGTCTACACAAGCGAAACAACTTATTCTAACAATATTGGCCAAGCTAGGGCCAGAATACACTGTATATGTCTCCAATTTCCATTCTGACAGATGTCTTTTTGGAACAAATTGGAAAATGCCTACGTTGGCTCAGCTCATTGAGTCTCTTACACAAGAGAAAACAAAACTCATACATATGGGCCTCATGACAGATCCCAAATCACATGCACTCACCATGCAGGATGGAAAAGGGTCATTCAAATAGAATAGGAAGGAGGGATATTCCAAACCCTTCAACAATTCTTCAGGTTCCAGAGACTCTTCAGATTCAAAGAAGAAGAAGAAGGGAAAGCAGTGTACTTACTGCAATAAAATGAATCATGAAGAATCCACATGCATGAAGAAACAAATCAATCTTATGGCACAGGCACTTCAACAAAACAACCTTGGAAACTTCATTCCAAAGGGATTCAAGAAGCAAAAGGAAGAAGATCCTCCTCCTAAGAAAGGTAATCATCATGCTCTGTTTGCAATTAATTCCTCATATGATTCATGGATTATAGATTCTGGTGCATCCCATCATATGGCAACGAAAGAGGAAGTTTTCTCTTATTTGAGTCTATGCTCAAGACCCCCTATTCTCATGGGGGATGATACTCCAGTAGTAGTAGCAAGAGAAGGGAGAGTGGAAATCCACAATGGAAGTTTTGAGAATGTTTTACATGTTCCAAAGATTTCTATGAATCTGTTCTCAGTTTATCAGATCTCTCGGAAAGGAAAAAATGTTGAATTTACATCATATTCAGTTTCAGTATTTGACATGCATGAAAATTTCATTATTGCAATTGGTGAGGTGGATCACAAGTCAAGGCTGTATAAATTCACTAAGTTTTCTGACGATGACTCCTCTATTCTACTTACACGTAAGGAGATTACTTTGCATGCACCTCCACTGAAACATGCATATACTCTTATTCTTCCCTCGGTTTCAGACATCAAAGATGATTCCATACACTCAGATTATGTACATGGAAATAAGAAGGTAGTACATCCATATAAGAATCCAGTGTCAAAGCTTCAGCAGATGCCCAAGAAGGCACATACCACACTTCAGGAAGCAAGAAACCTTTCAGGGAATCCATTGGATTCGAGGAGGACTCAATCTCAGCATGAGGATCCTTCTCATGTATTTTCAGCTTCAAAACCTGTGATGCCCATGCATTGCTATATGGTTCAATCTACTAATCCACAGAACTACAATAGGGTTGTGGGAAATCCATTATGGAAAGTAGCCATGCAGAAGGAGTATGACTCACTCCTATAGAACTAGACTTGGAATTTGGTTCCACATCCACCAGAAAGGAATATTTTTAGGTGCAGATGGGTCCACAGGATCAAGAAGTACAAGGCCTGACAGGTTGCCAAAGGACTTCATCAGATCCATAAACATTTCTACATCTTCACGAAGACTTTCAATGAGCAGAAGTTTCAGACTTTGTGGGATCGTCTTGTAGTGAAGAACACAGTTGCCTAACAATTGTCATTTTCTTCTTTTGATAAATTATCTTTTGAGGGGGGTTTTGTTCCCACGTCATTTTCCCTCTTTCTCACTTTTATTCAATGTTCATTAGTTGCATTGTACATGAGTACCTAAAATGGCCTAGTAGTCGGGACTCATTTTTTACTCCATAGTGATGTTCAGGGGGGGTGTTGGAGAAATTTCTATTTTCGACATAGTAGTTCAGTGGGAGTTAACTGACTAGTTCTATTTAGAAAGCTAACTATGCATGCATGCATTCCTAATGAAAGCTAACTGCTTGATTGATTTTCTTAATTATGGAATGTTTTTCCCTATATATGAGTGTATTCCACTCATTCATTGTATCATATTGATCATGATCTATGTATCAATCATCCGCTCATTGGATTAGTGTGAATATATTTTCTCATTATTCCATATTGAATCTCTCTTTCTTTCTTGATAAGATTTGTTTGTACTTTCTTTAGATAGATCTTCTGTGCAGGTTTCCATGAAACACTAACATGAAGAACATAATTACACACACATTGAAATAAAATATAATCTTTTGCAATGCATTTGCTGACAATTAGTAGAAAATTATGTTTTTGAAATGATGGGACTTCTTTGAAACCAATCCGCGCTTACGAAAACTGCCTTCCGCCTTTCTATTTTCCCACTCTTTTATTCCCTCTAGTTTCTTTTCCTGGTTACTTAATCGTTTTTTTTTTCCAAAATGCCTTGCTGTGTAGCTTGGTGGATTCACCTATTTCCAAAGACCGCTTCCCCTTTATTTATATTGATCCTCTATTGTTCTTTTTCCTACAACTAACACCCAGAGTTACGCGATATACAAATTGACAGGCGGAGTTGCGCGCTGACTGGGTCAACATTGCAGTTCTACTTTTCCATGACCTCCAAATAGAATTCGAGGCTCTACGATATACAAATTTCCAGACGGTCTCCAAGGATGGCGGGCTCAAGTTTGCCTTTCTTTACAGATGAAAAAGTGCTAAAACGACCATACAAAATTTGTGGCACAGAAGCTATATTAAAGGGAAAAGTATTTCATCTATAGTTTCGTGTTCTGCAAACAACACCCACAGTTTCGCACTATACATATTGACAGCCGAAAAGGATATACAAATTTTCAACCAGCCTTAGATCATACCCTCTTCCGTATTACGGTCCACCTATCATGCCCTCTTCCGTGGTATACATTTTGCACTGAAAACTTCCGAGAAATACAATTTAACCGTCGGGTCCTCGCATATTTTGTGGAACTATTGTCACTCCATTTTGAAGACCATCTGTCCTCTTTCCATACTTCATCATTTCTTCAAATTTCTTTAGCAGATCGTTCGTTTGGCGGGTTGAAGAAATATCCAGTTCCTTCAAATTTCTTTGGTGGATCATCCGTTTGGCGGGTTAAAGAAATATTCAGTTCCTAGTCATGGTTTCCTGTGCCCGCGACCATTTTCAATTAGCAGTTGCCAATTATATATAAGATATTATTGCTATGAATGCAATTAGAAATTTCCCTATTCCATACTTAGCCACTTTTCTGGAATTCTAGAAATATACAAACCGGTCATTGAACCACCCCATCATGATGTCTTTCGTTTTACACATTTTGCAATAAAAAATTATGATACATGATATTTGACCGTGCAACACCTGGTTGTCCTGAGTATCCTCGTAACCCTTTTTTGAATCCCGTCCGACCGCTTTTCAGAGCTTGCCATTTTTTCCTTGCTCTCTGTCATCTCCGTCACCTTCGCACTTGTCTATAATGAAAGAAAACAAAAAATTATATATATACATATCTTGTTTCTAAATATGGAATTACTGGCATTTAATTCTAACAGGTCATCATGTAGAAACCGTATAAATTGTCATTGAAGGCGAAAGGATCGAGGAGATCTCGTATTGATGTGCATTAAAACAAAATTTGCGGGGGAATTATATTATCACTTCTGACTCTTGATTTCAAAATCATGAAATCTAGTTCACACATCGTGGCCTTCACACGTTCACGAAACCTCCAATACTTAATTGCTCTTCACCGTACTCGCCACCTTCTCATTTCTAAATATGCAATAAATAAGCTTTATTGCTAACATTTTATCATGCACCACCCATACATATTGTCATTATTCAGCAAAAGGGTCGAGGAGCTTTCCCATTCATAAGCATTTAACCAAGATTTAGTGAAGAGTTACATTATCGTCTCTAATTGTTCATTTAAACCATCATCTGCAACAAGCCAACGTTCTCATAAACCTATGGCATCAGCTCGACAATAGTTTTGTGGAGATACATTGAACATCTTCGGGTGCAAGGACCAAAACTTCCAGTGGTCCAAAGCATATTCTTATTACTCAACTTCTGCGACAGAGAACCAAGTAATTTGGACCTTAGAGATTGCTCATGCAGGCTGTGTTCCTGAGGTTTTTGAATGTAAGGTCCTGGTCTCTTGGTGCGCTGATAAATTTATTTCAGAGAAAAGAATTATTCCACCGTGGGACCACTCTTTTGTTTCTTTGTCACCTCAGGTCTTCCGCCAGATGCTAAAATTGTCAGAGCCAACATTGACGTTCAGAGGAGAAGATTGCAAATAGTTCCTAGCAAAGCATAATAACGGATTGGACCTCTTGCCCCACTTTTTGGGAAACCTGTTTCTAGTTCCTGAAGATATTACAAGCATGTAGGTTAGTTCATTTAGAAATCCATTTCGCCAAATTTCCTGGTTGTTTACAAGAATAATGGGACATGATTCCACAACAATTATTTCCCGCATGGCTCTTTATATTTTGTATTTCACAGTAAATGAACAAGACATTTTTTATTGGGGCAAGTTAATTTCCCAAGAAATTTGTTCCCAATTGTCAAGCTACAAAAGGGAAAAGAAATTTTATATGTCGTCCTATTTAGTTTTTGCAATAGCACATTCCTTCCATTTTCCATAATTGTCTCTATCCAAGAATGTCAACTGTGAATTCCATCCAGTAACGTTCTGGTACCAGGCCTTGTGGAAGCACAAGGCTTCCCACTATTTTTATGATGTTTTTAATGGCTTCCTCACTGTTTTCAAAGTTTTTTTTTAGGGGAAGATGCTCCCCGCACATCTGAACACTCGAACTTTTGGATAATTACACTGTGATACGAATTTTTGGCTCCACGGAACAACCTTCTCTCCTTCCATGTCACATTACGGACATAATGTTTATTGTAGAAGTAGAACGCCAATACATCTACGGGTTCTATCTGTTCCAAAATAAGAATAAAAAAACAGTTCATTCCTTTTCCTTGGAAAGTAGGGGAGTTCGTATTAAAAAATGTCAACAAAATTGACAATTTCGCAGCACATTCTAGCATCTCCAACCTAAGATATGCTGAAATCATTAGAGGGTTCGACCCCTATAATATATTTAGACAACATTTACAAACACTTGGCCTCAACGATTGTTTTTTAAATAAACACCTGCCCAAAACCACAGACAATGGCGACAACGGTCCTGCCTCTGATGTCGACGATGTAGACACAATGCAAAGTTGCACTAAATTTTACACACAACAGGGGAAAGGCCTGAGTGAAAATAGTGTTCAATCCACAAATACCACTCCAAAAAGTACGACATCCCAGAGCATCGCTCCAACGACCCACCACAACAACAAAGAAAATCAGAGTTCTTCAAACAGAGGAGAATATAATGACCCTCCTCATTCTAAAATTAATAGTTCTCACAAGCTTCCAGTTGAGAAGAAGAGAACAAAAAAATTGGGGCAGGCGGAAGAATCGGAAATTCAGAGCGAGAACATGGAACTTGACACTGATATGGATAGCATGATCATCTTCCTTGATCGGCCTGAAGACGCCATCCACCATAGCCATCCAATGGACATATCTGTTACTGAAATTTTTGATGAACATGAATCCTTCATGTTCCAGAGCATTGTTTTTGATAACTAGTAAAAAAAAATGATAATTGAGAAAACCGATGTTAAAAATAAGAAAGGAAAATCTTGTTCAGAGGTTGACATTGCGAACATGAGGTCACCCCAAATATGTCAACTTAACACCGTGACCGTAGAATCACTTCATGATTCCATTGGAGGCATCGAGACCGAGAATGATAGACTGAAGGACCGGGTCAAGGAATTGGAATATGCTTTCATTCATATGTCATTAATTGTCAATCCTTTGGCAATATCCATGCCTGACACCCCTGCACCCAATGCAAAAGAATCCTCCACCCTGCTTGCATCCTGTAAAGGATATGTGGAGAATAATATCAAAAAATAATGGAACTGGTTACCGAGGCGTGGAAAAGATCACAAACCGTCACTTCCCTTCGAACTAGGGTGCATAGTTTTCTCCATCTTTTGCAGGTCGAGTTAAAAGATGAAGAAAAATTCTTTTTAAAAATGATCATTCCTTTTGGCAAGATTGTCAACAATATGACAGAAACAAAAAGAAGAGAAGAATATATTCCATCCAAAAACTGGATCTATCAATTGAATGCATGTTGGAAAGAAAAAGTAAATAACATGCATCTCATTGTTCAGTCACATGAACAAGCCATATCGAAGAAAGATAAATTATTCACAAGGCTATCAAATATAGACTTAGCCGGGAAAACCAATGACTTCCAGGACCCCGACTTAATCGCAAACTCCTTGTCCTTAACCAGGAAAGAGTTCGATAAACAGGTTTCTATGTTTAAGGCCTTGTCTCTAGAAAAGGTTTACAACATCCTTCAATTTGATGAAGCTCACGTCCACGACTGGCTAGTCAAATATGCAGTACAGAATGAGGAAATTCATCAGGCTCTCTGTAATCTTTCTATCGACTTCCGGGAATTAGAAAACGATATTTTCAACATAAAAATCCAAAATGAGATCAACGTCACCCCAATGAGAAGATACATTGAAGAATGGATCGAAAGGCAATTGAAACAAGCCACCAACGAAAGGCAACATGCAGTTGCCTGCATTCCACTAGCCATCAAGGACATCCTTGAAACCGCAGTCGTCGGTGACCTCAATTAAACAATAGCCTCAAGCAGATATCCAAAGGGCTCATATGTACCCTCACTATAAGTTTACAGATCACATCCTTCTTTGTTTATCAACCTAGTTATTTGAGTTTCTTAAATACAGATGTATAGGCAAACACTTATACCTTTCCATTTCTTTTTTTTTGCAGGTATTGCCCTCTCTTTTCTTTCCACAATATTGTTTCTTGTACATATTTCTGTAATGGTCTGTGGGAATCCCAATCCCAGTCTACATGACAAACGCATTGAAATTCTGGTTTATATGTAACAGACTTTGATTTCTTTCTATATTTCAAAATTTCCAGTAGTATGTAACAAACGTTTTTTTTTGACATATTTCAAATAAAAATGCATTTCAATTTTTATATGTTACAGAATTTATTCTTATCTTTCACCAGTCTATATGACAAATGCATTTAATTTTTAATATGTTACAGATTTTTATTCTTATCTTTCACCAGTCTGTATGACAATTTCATTTAATTTTTTTATATATTTCAAAATAAATTGTACTCTACAATGCAAGCATCATTTAATTATACCCCATGTTCACAAATGAATTTAAATTTTTATATTTCTTATCTCCTTTTAATTTTATGTCTTCATATATTTTTATCTTACACCGGTTCATATGGGAAATGTATTTAAATTTCCAAATTTATTCTTCCACTGTCATCAAATTTGTGGTTTCTTATATACTTTAAAAAAAAATATGTTTTCTATATACTTTCAAAAAATAGATGTTGCTCTGCCTGCCAAGCGTCATTTACTTTGCCCCATTATCCGTGATATACATGTTGCACACAACTTTTCCGTCATATACATTTTGCACCGAACACTTTGTTTCATTTACAAGTCGACCCAATTTTCCACATTTTGCTTTCTGACCTACTTTGCAGGGACTACGCTACCACACAACCTTGTTTTCCAAATCATTTATATGTTAGTGCTATTTTCCAAAAAAATGTTGTTTTCCAATACATCCAATTTGCATAAGTTGTAAGTTCATGTAAACACTTTTATATAACCATGTGTAATATCTATCCCCTTTTTAAAAGGGAAACCTCTTCGATCTTGTTGATCCATCTTCCTTGTTTCCTCCTTCACTCAGGTTCTCCCCTAACAACAAACCTTGATCACGTAAACACGAGATGGGGGCTTGAATGAACTGGCTTTCCAAATTCCAGCTATATGTTTCTGGGAAATTGGTTTCATTTGTCATAAATAAAAAGTGAGTGAAAATTTATCTCTCGCCCATCCTGGTTCATGCTAAAAGAGTAAAAGAGTAAACAACCAGGAATGAGGGGAAGCCATGTTGATCCTGACCTCGAACCGTAGGACAACGCTTGAGGTTTCATCATTATAAGTAAGTTATAAGTAAGTGACATTTTCGTATATTAAATAAGTTATAAGTAAGTGAAATTTTAATATATTTAACACACAACAAATCTATTAAATCAAGTACTCTTTCTTGTATGAGGTATTTTTTATCTTTTTGTTGTAGTCTTTTGTTCCTAGATATTGTTTTAAATATCTTCACTAAACAAATTGTTTTCTTGAAACTTTCCCTACAATCGAATGTATATCATAAAAAGAGTTCATACTTATTGAGAAAAATATAGATGCATAACAATTCAGGACTTCCAGGTTCATACGAACATCATTTAGGCTTCTATCATATGGAAAAGTAAATCACTAAATTAGTCAAGCATAGAATCTAAGCTTTTGTCATGGAAAAGTATATTTGAAAATGTTTGTACAAATCAACAAAATAAGTAAGAAATCACCCACCTGTGGTTTTAGAAAAATCCTAGTGTTTTGATTGATAACATCTTAGTTATCAAAGCATGAAATGATAAAACAAAAGAGAGCCATTTCCCTTTTCCATGGGAAACCTGCTCACAACTTGTAGATCTCAAAAAGGCTGCTTCCATGGCAAGAAAAAATGCATCTTTTACTGAGGTTGCAACATGGAGGGCATTGTGGGTGCCTGAAAGGGAGACAATGGTCCTCTATAAATGAACTATGGATCCTTTACATTGATTTTGTTAGATGTAAACCCCTTTCTCATAAAAAAACCAACATCTATGTTAATGGCAGAGTTCTCCCACGCAGTGCAGTGGGTCGACGAAGGGATTGAAAGGTGAATGGTATCCACTTGAAATTATTTAAACCCTCCTAAAATTGAAACTTGTCCCACTGATGCAACGTCGGGCTAGAGAAAACCTACCACCTCCATTTAATTAATATTCATCTGGTCGCCATACGATTCAAGTCAGATAGTGTTCTCTTAGCTACTACCACCTACGCCTAATTAATATTCATCCGGTCGCGATTGTGAAGAATTTGATAGGAAATAGAAAAAAATATAGACAGAGACAACTGATGATCCAAAAAAATCACACGTGACAAATTTAATAGGAAAGATGTCAACGTTTGATAAGTGGTGGAAAGACGACGAAAAAATTGATAAGAACCTCCCCTTAAAAGAATGCCTTCAACGTAATTAATGTAAATGTTTCTTGTCATTCCATTAATTATAAAATGAGGCAAGTTAAACAACATACCTACTTACAAATTGTTCAATTAAACCTTGATACTTGAACATATACTCACAGCCCATACTTAACACAATGTCGATCAATTCTTCGGTTAGCTCTTCCTTGCATTTTATCACCTATTAGAATAAATTCATGGACGAGAGTAAATAAATTATTTAAATATGAATATCACAACAAATATGAAATCTTAAGTAAGGATGAAAACGTAAGTACTCACAAACTTTTCTTCCCCATCATCCTATCTTATGTGTTGAATGGATTCCATTTTTTTTTCTTCAACAAAACAATTGAAAATTAGCATTTCATGTGATAATCAAATTTGATGTACATAAAAGAAAAAATCAATGATTGCATACCTTTGATGTGCGTTGTTGTTGGGATGGCTCTTCTTGCAATGCAATTATGTTCATTTCTTTTACCATCTCCTTATACACTTTTTTGGACATCCCTATGGGCATATATTGGGTTTCCCCTCATTTGTCCCTTGGAATGCTCATAATCTCCCTAAAAAAAGAAAATCTATGAATCATTAGATACAAAAATTATGTTTTTTACAAGAGAAGATACCAATGTGTATAGTAAATAAGTACGCATCGATGCGTATAGTAAATATGTATGCAATGGTGCATTACACATATGTATATGCATCGGTATATGATAGTAGTGCACTTGCAAAATCAAAAACATTTTACAAAATGTTGTATTCACGCAATGCTTTATAAATTAATAAATGTACCGGTGAATAAGTATTGTTAATTATGCACAACCGACCATTGACCCATGAACAAATTTAAAACATGATGGTTTCCATATAAAAGAAAAATATTACTTCCATTTTAAATTAAGCGGTTTTTTTTATCTGATAATACGCACCAGTTCTCTTTGTCTGTAAAATGTGCACCACTGACAACGAAGGAGTTTTTCGCACAGTTTCCATATAAAAAAAATATCAATTCTATTTTAAATTAAACAATGATTTTTATCTAATAATACGCATATGTGCTATTTGTCTATAAAATTTGCACCGCTGATAGCGAAGGAGTTTTTCAAAAATATAAATTTAGCGGTGTGTTTGACATGAATATAGGCAGCAGTGCCCTATACTCATATAGAGCACCACGAACTACGAAGGAATTTTTGAAAATAAAATAAAAGCCACAGGCTAGTTTGGGATCCAACGCAATCAATGGTCCCATTACAAAGGATACCAAACACCCCATACATATGTAAACAAACCCTATAAAAATCTATTTCTTAAAAAAATTCCATTGTGAAATATAGGGAGGGAAAGCAAGAGAAAGAAAAATTTAGGGCTACCAATACTGAAGGTAACTATGAAACCCTTTTGTTTTTTTGGGAATGCACTGAAAATTGCTTGAATCAAATGGGTGAAATAATAATGTGATAAATAAAATAAAATCATATACATGAAATTTCTCCTCTACCTATTTGTATGTGACCTATGGTGTTTCGTTTCAAATTTTTCTCTTCAAAAACATCCACCCACTTTGAATACTTTGTTGGTAAATCTCTCTTGCATAAATATCTCCTCTAAATTTAGGCAAAAGAATGAAAGAATGAATAGGGTTTTCATTTATAAACACATACATTTAGAAAAATTGAAATTCCCTCTTATTTTTTCATTGTGTATTTCAGTGTATCGATGATAAATGTGCATGCTATTTTTTTTCTTAACTTACTTTTTTTGGTGGGCTATACATTAATAAACACATTGATGTGTTATACATAAATAAATGCACTGATGTGGTTTATACAAAAAAAATGAACTAACAAATAAAATTCAATAGTAAACAATTGCATATAAACAAATGTGCTACTTTTTTGTAACTTTGTTAGTCGATACGCTAGCACCAATGTAGTTTGTAAGTAATAACGCACTGACAAGCAATTGAATTTAAAAAATGCAAATGCAAACCTTTGCATTTAGAATTTGTGGATGTTTTTCTTTGCGCAGCCTATAACAGAGTCCATTATTCAATGCTTATCATAACTCACCACACTGGTGTGGTTGTTGCATGGATATGCATCAGGGCGTCATAATATAATTAGGCGCATTGTTAACTTTTAAAATTCATTCAAAATTTTGTTTGAAATTATATTGTTCTATTCTTCCCAAGATGATGGTTTTGGCTCAAATGTAGGAAAAAAAGAATTATAATACCAAATAGCCAATTCTTCAAATTCCAACTCATTTTGTATCATTGCAAGTCCTTCAATTTTTCCCCCACTAATTGCAATAAGTCTAGATTTTATTTAGAATTCATTTATCTCATTAAATTTATGTTATGTATGTAGGTGCAGTTGAATAATTGTTCATTTAATTTTGTAGGATCAAGATTCAAGATCAAGTTCAGATGCACAAGATATTCCAGTAGTCCCAAAATTCCACAAGCTCTTTCTTGGCCCTTGATGAAGTTTTGAGGATCCTTGGTCATGTTTGACCTATTTTTGGGACTTCGACAGGATGCCAAAGGTGGAGCGCAAGACGAAGCAGAGATTGTGGGATCTCGGTCCCCTTTTTTAGGGATTTTTGGGATTTGTGATTATGTAACGGGTATGGGGATGTCGGCCCATGAGTTTACCCATGCTTAGGCCTATTTTGTAAAGTATAAATAGAAGGTTGAGCGATGTAGGAAGTAGTTAGATCTATGTGATCGAAAGTGCTAAGTGTTGAGTGGAGATTGCTTTTGTGCATATTGTATGAGGCTTGTAGAGCTAAGTGCAAGCGAGTGTAAGAGATTGAGAAGAGGCTTAGTGTTGTAACCTAGCCCGGGGAAGGAGGATATAGCGAGGTGCGCAAATCTCCTGTCCTTTGCGGAGTAGGGTTTTTGTGGCTCCGTGCATGTAACTAATTGAAGAAGCTAATAAAGAAGATGAAGAGTTGGTGGACGTATCCCCAGGGTGGGGGTGAACCACGTACATCCTGTGTTTTGAATGCTTTGTATGATGTGTTGATGTGTTTATGTATTTACTTGCTTAGTGATTTGATATAGATGAATGATAGGTATATCTGTTGTTGCTTTGTGCTTAATAATGAGAGTAAATGTTGGATCTGACCTGTGTGAATGTGCTTAGTGCTTGAATCTGCTAGATCTGATATGTTTCATCATGCTAAGTGTTGTTAGATGCTAGATTTGGTGAGACTTCATCTACTTCGCAGGTGTTGCCGAAAGGGCCGATAGTTAGGTTTTTGTTGGTACGTTGTTGAGCATTGAACCCTAGGTCTGCCCCTGTGCCAACACTCTTATTAGGAGAAAGATATTGCAAGCATATTTTTAATGAAAATGGAAAACTGCTTTACCCTACCCATAGTAACATGCCATCTTCCAACAACCATCCTGGGTCAATGATATTACACTTTGAATTTGATCTGTTTTATGTACACAACCCTTGGGGCATAAGAAAAATATGATTGAGTGATTGTATTTTTGGATTTTCAATGGAACTAATGTAAATGTATTTCTTAATTTGATATGTATTTTATAAAGTGGTTGGTCTCATGTTTACTATTGGGAAAAAAAATTCATGCTTCTAATAAATGTTTGGTATAATGTTTGAACATATCAAATGCATTGTGTTACTAATATTATTCATGTAATGTTAAATATTTTTACAATCATGATTCTTAAAATGAGTGACCTATCTACCATCTACCATTGCACCCCACTACGATGTCAAGTCACGAGCTTGTTTTTAAACAAGCACAAATTAGAGAGGAAGCATATCGAGAATGGTTGAAACAACCACCTATTCAATTCCCACTATGTCCCAAGTCACCAATTCAAAACCTTTACAATAACACAAGTTCTTCACATGTTGGGGACAAAGACATCAATATAGAGATTGGTATGAATGATTACTTACATGATACCCAAGCCATGGAGGTAATGTTGTTACATGCATTCCAACAAAATGAACTAGGGGATGGCGTTGATGTTATAGATACCTTCTTTGAAAGCCTAAACTTTGCTTCCACCACCCCTCTCTTTGTTCAACAAGGGTCAAGGTATACCTAACTAGGTACAAAAATGTTATTGTACAACTTGAAAGCAGTGTATGGTATGTCAAACACATGTTTCTCAACATTTTTGAGGTGACTAACCATTAAGTCCCCTAATTTTTTAAGAAATATTGTCACACAATGAAAGATTAATTGTTTTTATTGTATTCATGTTTAATGATAGTTTACACTTCTATTTCCCACTAATTTCAGGTTACTCAAAGATAAGGTACTTCCAAGTGACAATGTATTTCCTGATAGTTGTGTAGAGGCAAATAAAATGATGAAAATGTTGGGTGTTGAGTACATACATACAACACATGTGCAAATGATTGTATTCTATACATAAACAAATATGTGTAAAAACATATATGTAGAGAATGTGGGCATGACAGGTACCATCAATCAAAAAATAATGGAAAGGCACATGGTCCTCCTCATAGGATATTGAGGGACATGCCTATAATTCCAAGGATTCAAAAACTGTTTTGTTGCAAACAATTAGTCATGTTGCAGGGGTGGCATACCTCACATAGAAGTGAGCCAGAAGTTATTTGAATCCCAATATATTCAATAACCATGAATAATATAGAAGATACATGGCTCGATAAATTCAAGGATGAAGTATGAAGCCTATGATTGAGCATATCCATGGATGGAGTTAACCCATATTCCTTCCAAAACACCAACTATTTTGTTTGGCCAGTGGTAGTGATCATAACAATATTTTGCCATGGTTTTCCATGAAGAAGGAACATCTTATGTTGGATCTTATAGTCTCGGGTAGAAGACAAATGAAGATAATGGATGTCTACCTCCAACCACTAATCGGTGAATTTAAGTAATTATGGAAACACATACATGTATATTATGTATCAAGACACATCCCAATGGAGAGGTCTTTTACGTTGTATGGCATATGTGCATACACCATGCATGATTATCTAGGACTAAGAGTTTGTTTTGGTAATCATGTTGATTGATTTTTTTATATATGTAATGTTATTTGGCATACTTAATTTGTTGCAACTATATTTTTGACACTAATGTGATCTGTATACAATAACATCGTAGGTATTATAACAAAAGGGTATAATGTATATAAATGTTGTGGACCTTCTATAAAGGCTAGGTGGTCCAACTACCAGCGAAAGTCAGTGTATGATTGTTCAAGGGTATTCCTCCCAGAAGGCCATCCTTATAGAAGAGTTTCATTTTCTTTCAATAGTGAACTAGAGAGAATCCGAAGGCTTGAAATAATGACACTAATAGATTAGATTAGGGATAATACATAGAGAAAGAGAAGGAAATGACATACTTGTTTGATTCGAATGGGGAACCTATGTTCGATGATCTTGAATTTTTTTACACCTATGTTGAGAATATTCCCATTGTGATGAAAAAGAAATATGTACTTTATGAACTTCCATATTGGGAGCATCTTAATATTGCCTACTTACTAGATCCCATGCATATATTAAAAAATGTTTCATCTTCTTTATGGAGGCATATATCATCAAATAAAAATGACAAATTGGATTTTAGGAGAGATCTTATTGCTTAAAATACTAAAAGAGACATTGGCAAAGAAAATAAACTAGAGGAGAGGTTGGTCCCTCTTGGTCTTTTAAAAAAGGTGATGTCCCATGGATTTTGAAGAAAGATTGTATTTTTATGGAAAAGGATGTTATATTGGGCATGAAGGTGCCTTATTTATATGGGTTGAATCTACGACATTTCTTCAATGTAGAAGGGAATTTATAAAGGTTGAAATCACATGACCATATAAACCTTCTAAGGGTATGTATGTTAAATACATGATTCTTCATTTATACCTTTAGTAAAAATATGCTATGCACTCACAGATTTATGGTAATTAATGAATTTGTGTGTGTCTATTTTGTAGTGTCGTCATCCTTTGCTCATGTGTGGTTGTGTAAACCATGAATTTCCCTAGGACTTGTGACGTGCCATATCAAAATTATCTGCATTTATACATTGGATCACATCAAAGGAGATTCATACGGCTATCATTCCACGGTGGAATCAAGAGATCAATGAGATTGTTTATATGTTTGAGAAGGAATTGTTATCCCATAACCTAGGGATAAATAAGGATATCGTGTCTCAAGGCCCACAGGTCCTAGGCATGGAGTGTCGAGAGATGGATGACTTGAGCATGGCCCCAAAGGGCCCCTCTTTTCTTCAATGCAACTCATTTATCAGTAGCAACAATATCCATCCCACCAGCCTGGTCCTAAAGTAGTAGTAAGTATTTCTCCATGAGGTAATGAGTATGGGTATCATGGTATGTGTCACTTTGATTATTGAAGCACTTGATTATGTTGCATTGAATTATCCTTCATTTCATAACATTTTCTTTGAAATTATTCTCTTTAACTTGTTCAAACGTGGAAGGGTGACATGATTCCCTAGTAAGTTTATCTCCCTTTAGGATGGGTTTACACTAGGTGGGTCTATGAAAGGCCATCATCCATTCCCTCCATACATACCACTTTCCATATTTATTCATCTCATTTCCCCCTTACCCTTGTTCGGGCATTGGGAATTTCCACAGTAGGAAGGGTTGTACCTTGCCTTGTGGGAAGAAGGGGCTAAAGGCCCAGAGGGTAAAAGTAGTTGGCAAGAGTTAAAAGATAAAAATGAAACCTTTGAGATGCTTCACCCAGGGATTCCTGAAAAAGCAGTAAAAATATTCTTAGTAATAAAAGGGAACCCATAAGATAAATAAACACTCAAGGTATTAGTTGGTGGATGGGAGGTCTCATCATGAGCCAACCTATTATGACCATGGACATGTAGCGGTATGAAACTACCATCTATCTGGTCACCAAACTAGGGTAGTGGCTCTTGGTGGCATAGCCAAAAGAAAGGGGGGCTAATCACGATCCAACCTTCTCATCACCATGAAATGCTTGTGGATAAGGTTGTCACCTCTAGTCACCAAGCCAGGACAATGTCCCTCAACTCTTCCCTTGAAGCATAAAAGAAAAATATCAAAAGAAATGAAGCTGAGAATAAAAGGAATTGAATGGGATAGGAAAAATGGTATCTATGACAAGGTGCAACTCACCCTCTACAAAGGCACCCACATGTAATATCTACATTTCTCTGTTATCATTGTACCCCATGCCACCTCACACACTTACATGACCTGGATTGGTTCTCACCTGGGAAACACCCCAAACTTAAGGAGGATTATCCCAATATGACACCCTAAGACCTTCTCCAAACCTAACTTGTTAAATTGCATAGCGTCTTTGAGAATTTGTTTGGGAAAAAGGGGGTTTTATGCACATGTTTGGGTAATTTAATTATTGGGTGTGATTTACATGTTATGATCCCTGTGACATATGAACCCCTGGAGGGTGTACTTGTTTTTTCTACAAGACTTTTCCCAATGGATAGGTACACATGGGGGAATGATTAGCTCAGACCTCCACGGGGTTGAAATCCCACAAATAGATGTTGTAACCCCAACTAGATGAAAGAAGACATCATAGACTTGCACTAGGAAGAAACAAGGATGTTTCCCTTGGAGACACTCTAGAAGACTTGGACCCAGGGGGATCTTTCTCTTCCACCTGGATGTTGAACTTTGAGAGCCCATGACATCACCATTATGACCCTCGACATCATCCAGAGCTAGGGTTTGCATATTGAGGGAAATTGTGAGCTGGTTGGCATGTGTGGGCATCATTCAGGGAATTTTGAGGCTAGACGTTCTGCATTTGGAGCCCAACGTCCCACTTTAGGGGCTCAACGTCACTCTCGAAGGGAATGACATCACCCTTGGAGATTATTTCAGGGGATAATTACTTTATTTATGTAAAAAAATAGATTTTGATGTAATTTGGCTAGGTCGGCCTTTATTTGACCTAAAAATAATAATTAAGGTCATTAGTATTGTATAAATAAAGAGAAAGTACTCTCATTTTTTCATCATCACCCATCACACACTTAGTGTGAACTGAAATTTGCACCATCTTTAAGGGCTATTGGCTAAAATAACTAGTTTTCAACTTCTTGGAGAGGCATGGTTTGATGTATCTTGGCTATTTTTCATGGTGGAAGATCTTCAAATAGGTTTTGGCTTGATTATTCTTGGTGAAGTAAGTAGAAAATATGCAATTTGTTTATGTAAATTAATTCTTGTGTTAAATTTTACTTGTTTCATGTTAAAGATTATGAAATTGCTTTCTTAAACCCTAGAAGAGAAACATAAGTTACGTTTTTCTCTCTACAGTTTACTACTTGTCTAATTTTCTCAAGTACATTTTGTTTAGATGTGGCTACTAGAGCCCTAAAGTGCTACAACTCTAGTAGCTTCACTCTAATTTCCCTAAAGTGATACAACTCTAGTAGCTTCACTCTAATTTCCTATTGCATACACTCTTTAAATAGTTTAAGGAAGGAATAGTAGCTAGGGCCTAAGATTCCCTACTCTCTAGCAAATTTGTGTTTAGGATTTGGATGCTTGAGGCCTTGAAGTGCCAACACCTCACCCATCCATCCCTTCTCCTTTGAAAATTATTATCATTGCTACTTTTCTCCAAGTTTTGTCATTTCTATTGTTGACTCCATAAACCCTAAAAGGAACTAGTCTACTCACTATAGTGAATGATTAATCAACCAAACACTCAAACCTTATTCCTTGAAGCTTTTGCTAACTTTTACTAACCCTAAACTAGACTAATTCCTTGGATAACTTGTTGTTGTTGCAAATCACTACTACAACCATACTAATTCATGCTAATTTGTTGCATTCACCTACATAACTTGCAATTAGCTCACTAAGAAATTGCTTGTGATAATTGTCAATCAATATACTAGATAAATGCTAAGTTTACATGGTGTTTCCTTACAATTTTGAGCACTAGAGTTTGTTGTTGTTACAAAATATTGCTACAACCATATAACTATAGAAAATTCTCTGCAAAAGTGACATTTAATGCTAGCTAGACATTGCCAAATTTGGTTGCGACAATTAATTATCATTATGCCTAGTTAAAGCTACATTTTCTTGTCCTTTTCAAGTAATTTCAAGGCATATTTTTTGTGGTTGTTACAAAATACTTATTGCTATTGTAAATTGTTACATTGCTGCAACTTTATATCAGATAGCCTAGTTTTTGAAGGTTCATGGTCTTAAGAAGCACTAACATCATATTTTTTACTTGAAAGCCGACAGATTTTCTTTCTTGTCTTGTTCTAGGAAGGTACACTCCATTTTTTCTGTTGCTTCATCCATTAAAGACCTTAAGAACCTTTTGACTTGAGTGACCAGTTAGAAGGGGATTTTCTTGCATCCTTGCCTTAGTCTTATCATCCCTTTAGGTCACCAGGGATGTCTCCCTTGGGGTAACTTTTACATACTCCTAAATAGAAAGGGGTTTCCTATTAAGGTGATAGTGATAGGTCACCCCTTGTTATGTCAATATTGTATTCAGTTTCCTTGGGATTTGGGCAAGTAAATATTGTGCGATAAAAGGAACTACCCACGAGTTTTATGGACTTGCAATTTCATCTTCTAATTCACCTACCTGATGAGGTTGAATTAGTCGGGGTGCTCTCATGTTGTTAGATGTGCTTCTTGGAGATGTACATGAAAAAATTGAAGGGGTTCGTTCGACAAAGGGAAAAACCAGAGGGCTCTATTGCAAAGGGGTACATAGTATATGATTCATTCTATTATTCTAGTGAGTACATCAAGAAGATTGATGAAAAACCAGGGGAAGTGGTTTTGTATGACCAACAAGATGATGAAGAAAGGGAAAGGGAGCTACTCCAAATGAACAAAAAAAGGTGCTTGATAAGGAGTAAGTCACTTATATTTTGTCAAATTTGTACAAAACAATTGTTTACACTAAAGTTGATAATATATATTTGATCTCATATTATTCATTTTGAATTCGTGTATACATCAACGAATTTAGAAATTGATTCCATCAATAAATTTATTCTTTACAATGCGACCATGGGTTATGTTGTATGAAGAGAAAATAAGGAAATGATACAATGAAATGAAACATTTACACGGTTGAATGGTAGGAGCATGCCTTATCTTGACCATTTAAAATAAAATATGCCAAAAATGTTCCCTAACGGTTGGTGGCTGACTAAATACAAGAGAAATATGTGGTGTTCAGTCATAACCCATGTGGAGAAGATCCGGATGCACTAAACATAGGGATCGGGTGCAACAACTATGTAATAACCTCTCTGAGTACCAATTTCAATTTATAATATTGCACATTTGAATTGTAACATGTATTATGTTTTTATTAATGCTTGGGTTATTAGACATATGACAATGTCCATTGTTCACATTTTTATAGGTGCATTTGTTCCCATCTATGTGGGTATATGGACATCATTTTTGCACTGAGTATGTTGATGATGGACACATCACACAAGATTGTGGAGTGGAAGTAGAGGTCGACCAATCTAGTTGTGTTAGCCACCATGATCAAAACCTAATAGAGGGGAAGTTAGGTTACGTTGGAAAGATACTAGAGATCCTGCAAGTGGAATTCTCATCTTTTCAATGTGTTATTTTTAGTTGCAAGTGGTGGGATACCTTTGACTGAATTAATGTAAAGGAAGGTCATGATAGTAGGCTAATATGTATTAACTCTAAAAATATGTGGGTTGAAACTAAGGAGCATTATGTTTTCCCAAAACATTGCAACCAAGTGTTTTTTTACCCAGATGTGTTGGATGGGGATTGGTGGTTCTTACTGAGACATGATCTGAGATATAAACATCTTTTTTAGAACAAAAATGTTGTAATGCCAAGAGAGGAAGATAATCAAGATGATGACAACGAAAATTGATATGTAAATGATTTGTTTCGACATTTATATTGTGGAAGTATCATTTTACTATGGGTATCTATAATGGCCAAATATGTTTTTTTTTTCTTCATTTTATAATGTTGGATATGAAAAGTTAACAACCATTTACAAGTACCATATTGAAAATACATTAAATAGTACAAGCATAAAATGTGGTTTTGATATATTTTTATTGCCATATTTATTGTTTATTATATAAAAAAAATGTTTTATTGTATTAACATATGTTGATGTCAACTTTTGAATTACTAAGCATTAATTGAGATATCACAAAGTTGGTGACGTATTTGTATAATACAATAGTAAAGACTTATTTTAAAGTATATTTTATTTTTAAAAAATGATTTGGAAATTAGCATGTGGTGTTAGAGAGAGATAGGGGGGGAGAGGTAAAGATAAAGCTTGGATATAAATTGTTACCATTGAATCCAAAGATTGAAAACAAAGATTGAAATTCATTATTATTAATGAATTAGTTTTCATATTTAATAATTTAATTTTAATTAATTATGATTTTCGAATAATAAAAATTATTAAATATAACTAATACAAATTTAATGAACAACTATTATAACTTTATCATTAAAATAGATGAAAAAATAACTTTTCATATGAGTAATTATTCAAATTGATTTTTTCATGCATTAACAAAATCCAATATTTCCATACATTTTAATACAAAATTAACGAAATACATTACTTAGCATATTTTTTTAATAGAATATTCCACTAATACTTATAGACGTTTTTAATAGAAGATTCATAAAGTTATTAATGGAGCAAAAAATTGTGAAACCATTTCATGGAAAGCTTATAGATCAAAATATATTATTATTCTTTATATTTAATATTTTAAATTAAATATGTTATAAAAGTTGGATAATATAAATTAATAAAATCTTTGGAAAAATCAAAATATAATAATTGTGATTTTAGTAAAAAAATATATTATAATGTTGTCTTGTAAGATTTGAATAATAAAAATTAAAAAAATAACATTATTATTACTGAATAATTATATTATAATGTTATTATTACACTATATGAAAGACATAATTATTCAAATGAGAGTCATTTCACTAATCATATTTAAGTATTTATGTTTCTAAATATGTTTAATCAACATATTGTATCTTGTTGGACAACAAACAATTCACCTTGAAGAAGAGTTAAACAAGTTTATATGGCATTAATGGTTATAAATTTTTGCAATCACAATCCAAAATAAATGATTTCATAAAACGAAAGTTAAACATTTTATAACAACTGTAAATTTAAATGAGTGATGTATCTCAAATTTAATTTAAAAACAAAGAAATCATTAATAATGTTAATATGAGCCAGATGGGGTGACAAACATTAGGGATAGGACAAATGGACAGTCGAAGAATATTTTCGAAGAAGAGCCACATGATCCAAACTATCAACAAGTGGGACAAAATAATACTAGGGAGCCTGTCAAATGTCACTTCAATGACGCCACCCACGAGAGTTGATCTCCCCATGAGCACATGTGGTACAAGATGGGGCAGATAGTTTCATATGATGGAGAGGTTGGTGGTCGATGGGATGTCTGTAAGAGAAGATGTAAGTGGTGAAGCAAGATAGTTTAGAGACGGAGCTGGAACTTGTTGGACATGCATTTTGGATGCAATTTTGAGAAATATCTTAAGAATTTAGGAGATGCATAGTAAAGGAACATTCAAGATCATAGTGCACAATAAAGGCACATTCAAGATCAGAGTGTGCAGTAAAAGTGCATTTGGTGGTGCATAAGAACATGAAATGAAATAAATAAAGGAGATAAAACAAGGAAATAAAGCAAGGAGATAAAGCATGAAAAAAAATAGGCAGGAAAAAAGGAAGGTAAAGCAACATGCAAGTGAAAAGGAAGGAAAATCAGCATGCATGCGTGAAGGTAGGAAAAGCACACACGAACTATGTGTTTTCATGAGTTTTAATGATTCATAATGAATTGTCATAGGGTTTTGGGATAATCTAGTAGTGTTTTGAGCCCTAAACTTAGTCTATAAATACTTAATGGGTTGGGAAGGATGGGGTTCACTGTGAGTAAGATAATAGGTTGTTGTGGCTAAGAGAATAGGCCGAGAATGAGAGATATTTTGTGTCTAAAGGTTTAGGGGAGAGTTTATAGAGAGAGGCTTGCACTACAGAGTGGCTAGGCAAGATGGGGAAGGATATCATGATGTATATATTGTAGTGTAGTGTGTGAGCCTTAGATGATTGCATGGAGAATAATAAAGAAGCCAATTGTTGTGGATGTATCCCAAGGATTGGGTGAACCACGTTAAATTATGTGTATGAATATGTTTGTTTATGTTATTGTTCATGAATGTTTTGTTTATGCACGATTAGATATAGGTCTGAGTAATGCACAATACTTATAATTGTTCCAGTGAATGTTATATGTTTCAATTTGCGTTATAATGATACTGTATAATTGGTTTTACCAATTAATCAAGGGATAAGAGACACAAAATATTGTGCAGAGGGTATATAAGTATCAATGACCATGTTGATGACCTCACATCCCCTCATTCCTACAAAATCTTGGTTCCTACACTCCCAATAGATACCTCAGGTGAGACTTAACTTACATGTAGGTGATGTCAAAAGGGCCGATATATGAAGGGTTTTTTTGGTTAGATAACTTGAACCTAGGGTCTTAGAATTGCACACCAACAAATGGTTTCATTTTCAGGACCCAGAATCTGTAATTGAGGGTATGCTTTGGAAGCCAACTAATAAAGAGATCGTTGAATGGATGGAAAGGAAGGAGTGAGAATTTTCCCAAGGAGAGAATAGAAACCCTTGGATGAGAGACGAACAATGGTATGTGTTCACAGAGTTGCATGATATTTTCTTAAGTGAATTTATGATTATTTTGACTGAATCCAGTTAGAAATATTAGTGGAGAATACTGAAATATATCGTACTACAACATCAAGGAATTGGAGTCCTAAGTTGGTAAGACAATTGAATTTTGTAAGTAATAATACTTCTTACACAGTTGATTTCTTGTTGAACATATTAGGGGGTTATACTATGGAATTTGCAGTGGATTGTACCCAGTCATATAGTGTTGTGGAAAGGGAATTCTTCAAGGGTCCATGTGGAAGGTTTATGAAAGCATTGGGTACCTGGATAAATATGTTGTTGTGCAAAAAATGTGTGATGATGATGGAATATGAATACTAAGGGGCTTCACACACATAGGGGAACTAGGGGATGACCATGGGATAGTCTGAAGGTACGAAAGAACGAATAAAGAAATAAATAAGGAAAGGAGGGACTAAGGATGCAGAGAAGCAAGGAAAGTATACTCGAAGAAGAAGACGAGTTTGGAATATTGTGTAGTGGAAGAAGGTACAAGAGGTTGAAGACTGGGGCTAAGGAAGGAGAGTCGCATAGTGAGGATGAGAGGAGAGTACACTGTGAAGTAGTCCAGATCGTAGAAATATCACATACAGAAGGAGAGGAAGAGGATTCTTAATTCAATCCTATAATAGAAGATCCCTTAAGTTCTACTCATGTTGGATCTTGTGTCAATTCCACGACCCCGTGTGCGTCATCAAAATCTGAGGTAACATTTGAGGATTTGTCAAAAGCACTTATAGTTAGCAGAGGAAGTCAGAATAGTAGTAGCCAAAGCAGTGGAAGCAATGCGTCAAGTCAGAGTTAGCCAACATCGTAGAGGGGAGGTACTACACAAAACAACATGGCAGGGTTAGACAACACATGGAGAGTTCTTAAGTTCCAAGGAGTTTGGTTGGAGGACCCAGAACAACATTTATTTGTATGTGGGAAAATTGGGTTGTGAAGAATTTCCAAGATGAGGATACCAATATTGTGTAGTTGGAAACAACATTTAGAGGTCGCGCATTGGTATGGTATATGAAACTGTAGAGTACCACACCTACAAGATAAGCGAGGAATTTAGCAGAAATTAGACAAGCATTGTTGAAAGAGTTCAACAAGCCAAAATTTGAGTCACAGTACATTACATAATTAAAGGAAACCAAATAGGTGCAGACTAAATCAGTTTGGTACTATGATCAAAGATTTAAGGATTTTATGGGTAGATTGACATTTTAGATTCATGATCAATAGCATAGAGAATGGTTTATTGCGGGACTATTTCCACACATTCACTACTCATTGGTGCAACAAAAGGTTATGTCACAACATAAATCCTTGGATATTGCGATGAATCTGGAAGCATATCCTATAGGATATGGTGGGGGAATGGTGCAATTATAGACATAGTTAGTTTCCTCGACCATTCAATTAACAGATCTTACAAAAGGGAAGGAGAAGAGGGAACAAGTCTGGCGTACCAAGTGTAGGACTGAAGGCCACCATAAGGATGAATTTGTCGCTTTTGTGAAGTGTTTGGAAACTGGAGGACCAAAACCATTACCAGGAGGAGGGTATTGTGAAATATGTAAGAAGTGGGGACATCGTCCACCTAATTGTCTATTGCTGCATAAATACTAGAGTACTCCAAGGAATTTATTTTGTAACTTTTGCAAGTCAGTTGGGCATGAAGAGAAATATTATCACACATTCGATTTGATGAGAGAGTGCACTTCAGATATGTATATAATTCTGGAGGAAATTTTTTTGATAGAAGGAGGTGGTCCACAGTATCATAATCAGAGAGGATTTAATATAGGAAGTTGAGGAGGATTTGGCATAGGTCTATGTAGAGGGAATTTTGGCAGAGGAGGTAGAGGACCAATAATATAATACAATTGTAATCAACTAGGGCACTTAGCTCATGACTTCATGAATCCTTGTACAACCTGTACCTAATATGGTCCTAAGATATCTTTTCTTTTCCTCTGATATGTCTCCTTTTCTAAATGAGGGTCAAATTCCAACATAGGTCCTATTTTTTTCCCGACCCATTTCTCACTCTGCCTCCCTTCATTGAGTTTCTCATCTTATATATTTTGTACGTTATGATTTGGGTTCTGGTTCTGATTCCCTCTTGCCTCCCACTTCGTCATGAGTTAGCGTTGATGAAAGATGAAGCTTCATTGAATGTATTGCAAAAAATGATTGATCATTGCACGCAAGAAAGGGAATTTCCTACTGCATAGAGGGTAGTGAATCAGGTACTTCCCAATAAGAGGACCAATGGAGAGTTCAAACTAAGTGCATAGATTGGGGAATATGATGTGGACAATGTTAGTTTAGAATTGGGTTCTTATGTAAATGTGTCACCAAAGAAAACATGGGAAATGATTGATCCGGATTTTATGAGAAGAAGGAAATGAATACAGATTATTAAAAGAGGCTTAACACAAAATAACACAGATACAATAAAACTGGTTTTCTATTCAATAAGGAAATAAGTTGAAACTTTAAAATGCAGTGGAAAACAAGCTTGTTGGAATGGTGGTGGCTTATCTCTGAGAAGAGATGTGAAGGTTGTGCTCATTCACAAGAAGATGATTACAATGAGGCTCTGAAGGCCTTTTACAATAAACAGGAATGTCAAAACCCTAGACATCCAAAAACCTAACCCTAGGAGATGAAACACCAAAAGTCACGTGGGCCACATTTGGGTAAGTTAGTACATCAACTTACCGGGGTCATAACTTTTGCATACGATCTTCATTTTAGGCGCACGATAGCCTGTTGGAAAGATATAATTGAAAAGATTTTTTTTTGAATACCCTAGGTAAATGTATATGTTAGTCACCTGGGCCCCAAATCCCCCAAAAATGTCGTTTAGGGGCTCAAAACAACCTCAGGAGTTTGGAACCCAAAAAATTATCGAACAATTACCAAGGTGGAAAACTATTTTTTGAGCCGGTGTAATAGGTGGGTGGCCACCGATATCCACCTGGATCAATCCTCCCTCCTTAGGAAGAAATGGTATCCATTGCATTGATTTCCCCCATTAGATGAGGAAATTTCTTCTAAATCTGGCCCCAGGTGAGCCACTTTCCTTGGTGCAACAACTGCCCTACTTTGATGACACGATAAACCTAGATCCTTTGTTGTTGAATGCCCTTGACCTGTGTGTCCACAATAGGATCAGTGCATGTCTGTTGCATGCAGTCATAGTTGATATCTGTTGATGTCAACTGCTCTGCTATCTCTGAGGTTTCCAATAATGGTGGGAAATATGGTTGAAGGAGAGCCACGTTGAAGACTGGATGTAGAACAAGGAAGGGGGGATTGTTGAGATCAAAATAATTGTCACCCATAACATTGGTGATGGTGTACGACCCATAAAGGAGTGGGTGAAGCTTCTGATGGGGCCCTATAAGGCATTCTTTCTGCAAATGCAACCAAACTTTGTCACCAACCTGAAACTTATGTGGCACTTGATGTTGATCATGGCGTTGCTTGTACCTGGCATTAGAATTCTATAGAATATCCTTAACCGATTGGCAGATGTGTTGATTCCTCTCAATGAATCAGGTGGCTTTGTCAGCTTCTTGTGGAGCAGGGGACGAATCGGTTGAGGTGGTCGCCAGGGGTAGTGCAACATCCATGGGGCCCAATGGGTGGAATCCCAACCCCACCTAAAAGGGGTTGTGGCCAATTGAGCTATGCAGGGCTCGGTTGTAGCTATGTTGGACATAGGGAAGACTCTCATCCCATGTGTGGGGGTGTTTTGAATTGTACATGCGAAGGATATGTACGACCATCTGATTGACAACCTCAGTTTGGCCTTTTGTCTGGGGGTGGAAGGTAGTGGATTTGGTGAGCTTGGTATCCAACAGTGACCAGAGGCTCGACCAGAATGAGATGAGGAATCAACTCTCACGGTATGATATAATGGTTTGTGGGATCCCAAAATGTACCCATACTCATTAAAATAAGAGCTTGGAAGTGGCTTCTCTTGTGATGTTCTTCTTGCAGGCGACTAGAATTGCCATCTTCGAAAAGAGATCAACAACCACAAAAACACAGGCATTTCCCCTCTTGGTGGACGGGAGGCCTAACATGTAGTCCATTGAGATGGATTCCCATGACCTATTAGGAGTAGGTAGAGGGGTGTACAAGACCTGTTTCTTATTGGTTGATTTTGAAATAGCGTAGGTGGTGAAGGACCTGATATACTTGTTGACAACTTGTCGAAGTTTCGGCTAGTAGAAATGTTTCTGCAACACTTCCGATGTATTTTCGACGCCAAAGTGTACTGCCACCCGACTGTAGTGAGCTTCCCAAATCATCTTCATTCACTCGCTTGATGGAATGCAGAGATGGCTCAGGAAACACAACATCTCATCCTGAAGATGGAAATTAGAAACCACTGAGTTGGCACCCAACATTTGGTAGGTAGTGGAGAAGTCAAGCTCTGTCTCGTAGAGATGGGGCCACTTGGAGGTCTCATGGTCGCAAGAGTCTAGCACCATGGTGAGTTCTATGACTAGAGGTCGATTGAGGCATTCAAAAACTCAGTTGGTACTTCCTATATTATACTTGATGTTGAGGTGGAACTGCTGTAAGTATGTTGACCACTTCTGATGGTGGTCATTCTACAATTTTCCTTGGGTATGCATGAACTGTAGTGGCTTGTGATCTGTGTAGATGACTGTCTCCTTCCCAATAATGTAATGTCTCCACTAGAGAAAGGATTTCACAATGGATTACATCTCTTTGTCACAATTAGGGTACTTACGGAAAACATCTGATAGTGTCTCACTATTATATTCCACGGGGTGGTCATGTTGAGCGAGAACGACACCCACAACATAATCTGAAGCATCTATCTCGATCTCAAAGGGATGTTGCAGGTCTAGTAATGAAAGTACCGAGGATGAGAACAAAAGATTCATCAATTCATCGAAGGCTTGTTGTTGGGAAATGCCCTACACAAATTTTTCCTTGACGCTACCCATGGTTCCCTGGCTTAGCGCCTACGCAATATGAGAGAATCCCAACATGAACCTGCGATAGAAATTGGTGAGGCCCAAGAAGCTTCAAAGGTCAATGAGTGTGATTGGGGCTGGCCAGTCACAGATGACCTGGATCTTGGTTGAATCCACATGCACACTATGATGATCAATGATGTAGCCTAAGTAATGGACCCTGTCCATGCCGAAGTATCATGTTTCCAAGTTTGCATATAGTTTGTGCTGTTGTAGGGTGTGCATAACCTACTGAATATGTTGCAAGTGTTCCACCCCAAGTCTTTTTGTAGGTGAGGATGTCATCCAGATACACCACTACAAAATTATTGATGAAAGGTCGTAGTATATTGTCCATCATCCTCATAAATTATGTTGGAGCATTTGTCAAACCAAAGGGCATGACCAGCCATTCAAAAAGATATTATTTTGACATGAAGGAAGTCTTCCATACATATGTCTATTCTATTAGGAAATGGTGGTAGTGAGACTTCAAATCTATCTTACTGACGTATTTTTTCCCCGTGAGTTAATCAAGGAGGTCATCGATTCATGGAATTGGGTACCAGTTTCGAACCGTGATTTTATTCAGGGATCAATAACCAATGCAAAGTCTCCAGGTCTTATCTTTCTTCTGCACCAACATGATTGGGCTCCCACAAGATGATGAGCTGGGACGGATGTGCCCCTTGTGGAGAAATTCTTAGATCTGCCTCTCGATCTCCTTATTTTCTAATAGAGGGTGGTAGTAGACTAGACCATTAGGTAGCGGTGTGCCTAGGGTCAGATCAATGGGATGCTTGACCTAGCAGTGAAAAGGTACCCTGGTAGGAGAGGAGAAGATATGTGAGTATTCTTCCATGACCTTATCCACTTGCTTCTATTGTGTAGAGAGATCAGTCGTGGAGGCCCTGGATGTGGCTATGATCTTTCTCTCACTTTGAGAGCGAATCACAAAGAAGAAAAATTTCCCGGTCTTAGAGATGACCTTCCTGCATTACTTTGTAGAGATCAAGGAAATAGCAGTAGGAGGGTCTGCCTCGGGTATCCTGTACAATTTCATGTTCAAAGTAATAATAACACTACGAGGCCTAGACTCATATAAATCATGACGTTTCCATAAATAAGGTTGGCCCAAAATAACATTACAAACTTTGAGAGGAGCAACATTAGACATTGCCTCGTCTTTGAAGGGATTTATGTCATACGACAGTCGACACTGTTGGTTGATGCGGAGATCACTTCCTTGGAAGAGCCATCCAATGGTGTAGGGTTTTGGGTGTGGCTTTGGCAATAGGTCCATCGACTTGATGACCTCTACTGAGATTAGGTTCTTTTGGCTATTGCTATCAACGATGAAGTGCAGAGGGGTGCCTTTTACCCACATCTATGAATGGAAGAGGTGCTCTCCTTCTTCTAGATCATCTAGTTCACCAGGCTATAGCTTGGTGGTAGAAACGGTGGCACTGGGTTCCACGCCAATGATCTGTCTTCCCCTTTCTGTCTCTGACTTAGATTCAAAACCCACATTTGATTTAGAGCCTTTCACTTTGACCACCAACGACTCATTTCAGTAGTAGTCATCAGTGTTATGCCAAGGGCTCTTATGGAATTCGCACCACTTCTTGATATCTTTCTTTGTCTTTTCGTTGTCCTTATTTTCTTGTGGATTGGATTGCTTGTCCTAATATTGTCCATATTTTCTCTATCCTTTGTTTTATGGGTTGGGGCCTCCCTTTCCTGGCTTTTGCAGTGAGGGGTTCCCAGGCGCAAATTGTCGCATCTTTTGTTTGATCTCCTGCTCGATTTTGATGTCATATCGATAGGTCGTGCCCAAGGGCGAGATGTATAGAAATTAAATTTTTGTCTAGATGTATCTATGCAGAGCACCATGAAACTTGAGCACCAGAATTCTCTCTAAATCTTTGATACCCAGCTTCGTGTGCAAGGTATGCAAGATATTTGTGAACTCTGGCACTGCTTGGTCTCTTTCTTGGCGCAGTGTGGTCCATTTGGTATACAAGTCATCATAACATCTGATTGGGTAGTATTGCTCCTTAATATCATCCCTGAAGGATTCCCAGGTGGTCTTGACTGTAAATAATGAGGGTTCCTTTCTTTCCTTTTTCTCACAGAAAGTTTCCCACCAATCTTTGACATGGGGAATGACTTTGAGGAGCGCAAAATTAATCTTTTCTCTACTCGAAAAGTTATGGACAGAAAAATACCCTTCTATTAGATTCAACCACTTTTCTACAGCATCTGCGTCTATCTAACCTTCAAATATAGGAATATCGAAGTTGATTTGTACCTTGAAGGGGGAAGTGCCTCCGCTCGAGGAAGATGCGTCGTCTGTTGGTAGTCGTCGAAGAATTTGCACGAAACTATCCATCATCTCATTCCTCTGTTGCATGAGAGATTCCTCAAGCATCATTTTGAAAGGATCTCTTGTCCCATCATCTTTATTTTCTCCTTCCATGAGAGGTCACTTGGGCGTGCGAAAGATTTTTTCCTCAAGAGAAACAAGCTCAAGACCCAATTCTTTGTACCCTGACTTCATTGGGGAAATGCATTAAGGTGACAAGGAGCAGACCACTCTGATACCATTGATCCAAATTTTATGAGAAGAATGAAATGAATACAGGTTATTAAAAGAGTCTTAACACAAAATAAGCGAGATACAGTAAAATTGGTTTTCTATTCAATAAGTGAATAAGCTGAAACTGTAAAATGCAACGGAAAACAAGCTTGCTAGGATGGTGATGGCTTTTCTCTGAGAAGAGATGTGAAGGTTGCACTCATTAACAAGAAGATGATTAAAATGAGGCTCTGAAGGACTTTGACAATAAAAAGAAATGTCAAAAACCCTAGACATCCAAAAACCTAACCCTAGGAGATGAAGCACCAAAAGTCATGTGGCCTCGTTTGGATAAGTTAGTACATCAACTTCCCAGGGTCGTAACTTTTGCATACAATATTCGTTCTAGGCGCACGATAGCCCGTTGGAAAGGTCTAACCGATAAGAATAATTTTTGACTAGCCCAAGCAATTGCTTTCAATATTCACTTGGGCCCCTAATCCCCAAAAAACATCATTTAGGGCCTCAAAACGACCCCGAAAGTTTGGAACCCGAAAAATTACCAAAAAAATGCCAAGGTGGAAAATTGTTTTTCAAGTTGGTGGAATAGGTGGGTGGCCACCGATATCCACTTGGATAAATCCTCCCTCCTTAGGAAGAAATGGTCTCCATTGTGTTGATTTCCCCAATTAGATGTGGAAATGTCTGTTGAATTTGGCCACAGGTGAGCCACTTTCCTTGGTACAGCAGTTGCCTTGCTTTGAAAACTCAATAAAGTTGGATACTTTGTTGTCGAGTGCCATTGATCTGTGTGCCCACAATATGATCACTGGATTCCTATTGCATGCAGTCAGGTTTGAGATTTGTTGATGTCAACTGCTCTTCTATCTTTGAGGTGTCCAATAATGGTGGGAAATATGGTCGAAGGAGAGCCACGTTGAAGACTGGATGCAGACCAAGGAAGGGGGGAATGTTGAGATCAAAATCATTGTCACCCACAACCTTGGTGATGGTGTACAACCCATAACAGAGTGGGTGAATCTTTTGATGGTGCCCTGTAAGGCATTATTTCTGCAAATGAAACCAAACTTTGTCTCCCACCTAAAACTTATGTGGCACCCGATATTGATCGTGGTGTTGCTTGTACTTGACATTAGAATTTTTTAGAATATTTTGAACCTGTTGGTGGATGTGTTAGATATGATCCATGAATCAGGTGGCTTTGTCATCTTCTGGTGGAGTAGGGGATGATTCGGCTGAGGTGGTTTCCAAGGGTAGTGCAACATCCATGGGGCCCAATGGTTGGAATCCCAACCCTACCTCAAAGGGGTTGTAGCCAGTTGAGCTATGCAGGGCTCTATTGTAGCTATGTTGGACATAGGGAAGACTCTTATCCCATGTGTGGGGGTGTTTTGAATTGTACATGCACAGGACATGTACAACCATCTGATTAACAACCTCAGTTTTTCATTTTGTCTGGGGTTGGAAGGCAGTGGATTTGGTGATTTTGGTATCCAACAGTGACCATAGGCTCGACCATAATGAGTTGAGGAACCGATTGTCATCATTTGAGATAATTCTTTGTGGCATCCCAAAATGTAACTATACTCGTTCAAGGAAATGCTTGGAAGTGGCTTCTGATGTGATGTTCTTCTTGCAAGCAACTACAAACTCCATCTTCGAAAAGCGATCAACAACCACAAAAACATAGTCATTTCCCCTCTTAGTGGATGGGAGGCCCGACATGTAGTCAATTGAGATGGATTCCCATGGATTGATAGGAGTAAGAAAAGGGGTGTACAAGCATTGTTTCTTAGTGGTTAGTTTGTAAATAGCACACGTAGTATAAGACCATATATACTTGTCGACATCTTGTCAAAGTTTCAGAAATGTTTCTGCAAAACTGCCACTATCTTTTCAACGCCAAAGTGTCCTACCACCCGACTATAGTGAGCTTCCCAAATCAGCTTCACGTGCTTACTTTATGGAATGCAGAGATTTCCCAGATGACACAATAGCTCGTCCTGAAGATGGAAATTATCAACCACTGAGTTGGCGCCCAACATTTGGTAGGTGGTGGAGAAGTCATGGTATGTCTCGTAGAGGTAGGGCCATCTAGAGGTCTCATGGTTGTAAGAGTCTAGCACCATGGTAAGTTTCATGACTAGAGGTTGGTTGAGGCAGCCAACAACTCTATTGGTAATTCCTTTCTTATACTTGATGTTGAGTTGGAACCATTGTAAGTATGTTGACCACCTATTATGGCAGTCATTCTACAATTTTCCTTGGGTCTGCATGAACTGTAGTGGCTTGTGATCAGTGTGGATGCTTGTCTCCTTCCCAAGAATATAATTTCTCCACTAGCAGCAGGCTTGCACAATGGATTAAATTCCTTTGTCATAAGTAGGGTAATTACGGACAACATATGATAGTGTCTCACTATGATATGCCATGGGGTGGCCATGTTGATTGAGAATGGCGCCCACAGCATAGTCTAAAGCATTTGTCTCGATCTCAAAGGGATGTTGTAGGTATGGTAATGAAAGTACCGGGGATGAGCATAAATCCTTCATCAAGTCTTCGAAGGCTTGTTGTTGGGACAGGCCCCACACAAATTTTTCCTTGCCTCCACCCCTGGTTACTTGGTTGAGAGCCCATGCAATATGAGAGGATCCCAGCATGAACCTACGATAGAAATTGGGGAGGCCCAAGAAGATCTGAATTTCAGTGAGTGTGGCTGGGGCTTGTGAGTCACAAATGACCTAGATCTTGGTTGGATCCACATGCACACCATGCTGATCAATGATGTAGCCTAAGTAATGGGCCATGTCCATGCTGAAGGATAATTTTTCTAAGTTTGCATATAATTTTTGATGTCGCAGGGTGTGCAGAACCTGTTGAATATGTTGCAAGTTTTCCACCCAAATATTTTTGTATATGAGGATGTCATCTAGATATATCACTAAAACATTATTGTTGAAAGTTTGTAGGATATCATCTATCATCCCCATAAAAAATTTTGGAGCATTTGTTAAACCAAAGGGCATGACCAGCCATTCAAAAATACCTTCTTTTGACTTGAAGGAAGTATTACAAACATTTGTCTGTTCTATTGGGACCTGGTAGTAGCCAGACTTCAGATCAATATTACTGAAGTATTTGGCCCTCGTGAGCTAATAACAGAGGTCGTCGATCTGGGGAATTGGGTACCAGTTTCAAACTGTGATTTTATTCAGGGCCCAGTAATCTATGCAGAGTCGTCAGGTCTCATCTTTCTTCTACACCAACA